>SCDY01001873.1:0-21175 GCA_004143825.1 Drosophila micromelanica | reverse complement strand
GGGGTCGGAGATGCTTCCTTCTGCCTGTTACATACATTTGCACAAAACCATTATACCCTTTTTTACCCATTTTCAATGGGTTCAGGGTATAAAAATTAACAAATATTGCGACACATTTCAAACTCCCATAACTTTGTCAAAACTGAACCAATTTTAACGACTTTTGTCTTGTCTTGTTTTTTCTGATTAATTTTACATTTATTTTAAACCAAATACTATATAACTGTTGTTTAATGTATTTTGAAATGTGTAGAAATAAAAGGGTAATTTTACAGTCGTTTAAGCTCGAATGCAGCCTGTTTTAGTGGCAACAGCGACCCTTAAGAGCGAGCGGCAGTGGTGCAGCAAAGCTGCAGCGAAGAAACGGAAACGAAATAAGGTTAAAAGCCACTTAAGACTTGTGCAAGTTAATGTGGCACATAACTCAAGTGAGTCACATGTTTTATTGTGCACAAATAGAGAAGCAGAAGCAACGTGAAAACAGCCAGCACACACACACACACACACACACACACACACACGCACACTCACAGAATAAAGTTGGACCATGGCCAGACTTGGCATTAGCATTTGTAATAGGAACGCATCCTTGTTTCTTGCAATGGGACTGTGAGAACAACAGGAGCTAAGCAATTGCAATCCTAACGATTGCAAAACAAAGTTTAACAGCCTGCCAATACACGAGTGGCCTGGGCCATTAAGTGCTAAGCACTGCCCACACAAAACAAGGCTAACAAATTAACATTGAAATTGCAGTCAACGCAGTCGCAGACGCACTGCCACAAAGTGCTTTTGTTTTCATGCCATTTTAGCTGGCGAATCGATTAAACGGGTATTTTAAAATTATTTTAAATAATGCAAACCAGGGTTTAATTGAATTGGCTTTAAATTTAATTTTGAAGCAAATTTATATAAATATAGACTGTTTTTATAACAAAATGTATAAATGTCTATCTCTCATGTACCACAATAATTTATGTGATATGTTGAAAACTATATTTTAAACGCAACTGTGTAATTAAAAAATTGAAAAAGTGCAACAAGTAAAAACTTGATTTTGTGGGTGTGAAAAAAAAACTTTAATGCAGTTTTAGTCATATAATTGAGACCAACTACAGGGTATTCTTACGACGGGCATGCGCACCCCAAAGCATTCTTGCCAGTTGTTATATGTGTTTATGTGACTTGGGCGTCGTAATCCTCGAGGCGTGTTATTCAAAACATGCAGTGGGGCACTTTTGCAGTTGCACGTACTTTTTGAACATTGTGGAACTGCGTTTACTTTACACAGACCCCCGCACTCCGCCGCTCCCCTGCTCCTCTTTTCTTTGAGTTTGCATGTGTGTCTGCCCGTATTTGTATGCGATTAGCGTTAAACCGCTGCAGAGCAGCCAGTCGCAAACGTGATGTACGTTCTTAACGATGAAGGGGTGGCAACTCAGTCTCATTCTCAGTTTAAGCCACATCATCATTGCGAAAGTCATTGTCATGCTCATTGTCATTGCCATTGCCATTGCCATTGCCATTGCGATTGCGATTAACTGTAGCCAAGTCAATTTAGCAGCGGCTTAGCATTTTTACTGTCGCTAAGCTGCCACGGCCACGGGGCGTATGATTAACCTTTAATGCAGCTTCCAGCACGCAGCATTTGAGCTTAATCCGTCGCGTGAGCGATAAAAAGAAAGGAAATCAAGCACCTTTAGCAGTTGCCCCTTAACTGGTCAGACGGCAGTCAAATTAATGAATCCCACTTTTATCCAGCTTTCCAGGCAGCTCATTAATAACTGTCCACATGCGTATCAAGCGCAACTTTGTCAGACCCACTGACAAGGGCCGCTCAAATCTCAGCTAGAGTTGAACGCGTGTCGCGTGTTCGCTTTCGTGACACGCACGTCTTAATGGAATATGAAAACATTAAATTTCAAAAATATGCCTGAATAATGCAAAACCTGAATATTAAGCAAAACATGCAATATTCAACTACCATTTATACAGTCTTAAATTTTATAAAAAAGTTTATTGAATGTCCTCTCATGTCTCATCCCGTTGCTTATATTTTTAATCGTCCTTATCGTGTTAGCAAAATCCAACACTTACCCATCTCTATCATCCCAGGCAAATCGTAATTCACTTTCCCATTTGCTATGGTTGGCATTTTGTGGCCGGCCGCTCATCGATTGACTTTCGCCTGTCTTGTCTTGTATTTTGCCCGAAAGTTTCTGCTTCTTTTTTTTTTGTTTTATTTTTTTTTTTTTTGTTTTTGCCTGGTCACAATTTTATCTACGCGCAGTCGGTGACATCTCGAAATTAGGACATCATTAGCAACTGTCGATACGCGCTGATAAATGCGCCTCTTCAGCACTTCACCTCGCCTAGGGCCCCCATTTGCGCATGGCTGCTGTTACTCAAATGCTGAGTGGACTGAATTCTGGCCCCAGCACTGAGTCCCTAATTTACTTCGTTTTTAAAGCTGCCTCGAAGCGAGTGCTAATACGCATAAGTAATGGGAAAAACCTCGTTTTCATCCATTTAATAGCCGAATTGTGTTCATATTTGTATCTTATTTATTTGCTAAACTGCGACGAATTTCTTTTATCTTCTTATCTCAAATATATCTGTATCACAATATGATTAAATTAAGCTTGGAAATGCTAAAAAATTGGCATTTTGTGCCTCTTGTATTTTTTAAAACTTCTAATTGATAAATGTTAGCTTAACCAAAATGTTAGCAAACCATTAAAATAAGATATAAAATATGAAAAACTATTTGAAATTTTTATTAAATATTTAATCTTCGGCACTGCAATTATAAGTTTTTCTGTAACACAGTTATTAAAATATTTAAAAGCTTCATAATATTTCTGTAATTAAGAATTACGAATAACCAAAATAAAAACATTTAAAGTTTCTTATATAGTTTCAAGTATTATATTTTTCTATTTAATCGCAGCTTAAGTCATTAAATCATTGTTTAGCATCTAGATACTTGGGCTATAGTTTCGCTTGCATATTCTTTGCAATGCTTGCTTTGCTATAGGGTATAATTTTGTAATAATGTTAGCAACGGCGTTTGATTTAATGATGCCCAACGGCTAAAGCGACACTCAAAGCAAATGCAAAATTTGAAGTGACGTAAACGAGGCAGCTGCGACACAGGCAACAACAACATCGAAAAACAGAATGTCACAAATTTACAGTGGCGCAAGGCAACACTTCCGGTCTGGCATGCCACTGCAGTTTACAAGTTTGCAATTGCAATACAGCCGCAGGCAGAGGAATCTGTGTACGCGCTGTGTTTGTGTGTGTGTGTGTGTGTGTGAGGCGGACGCAAACTGTCGTAGACATATGCACATTCCTGTTTGCAGTTGTTGTTGTTGTTGTATGCAAACCAAGAGAAAAATTTCTTTGCATTGCTTTACAGTGTCTGCCGTTGGACAACGTCCATCGACTTGCATAACTTTAGATAAAGGGCCGGGCGCGATAGGGAACAATGCAAATCTGTAACAAGCAAAACGGGCGGAGCTTTGATTTAAGCTGAGAATGAAAGCCAGTGCAACAACAGTTGCAGTTGCATCTGTCCGAAAGCAGCTGCCTCGGATTGTGGCACGTTAGGCAGCGGCAAATTGATGTGTCCGGTTTTGCAGGCACTTGAATAAATTCATTGGTATTCAAACGCTATTTCAATTGCATTTGCTGTCCCATTTGCAAGTGTTAACTGAAAGAATTTAGCGCATTTTTAGTTGCATTTTAAAGAGAGAAGGCAAAAAAAAAAAAAATAAAAGAAATATAAAATATTCTCGTTGAGTTGCGCTTTGTGGACCCGTTGCATGCGTGCCATATAAATTGAATTTTAGCGCTACGCCGAACAACCCACACAGTCCAGCTGTAACACAATTCTCAGATGCAATAAATAAGAATTTTCCCCAGATGCATTTATACGCGAAATACGTGGATTGCCTCCTCTTCCCCTCCCCACTGGTCATGCCCGTACACAAACCAACTGGACTGCAGTTGACCGTACAATGAAAATCAAACGTAATTTTATTGCTCGCACATAAGAGAAACTTTTCGTGAGCACAGGGCGTATGATTAACGCGATAAGCATTTCGCATAAACGCAGAAGCGACCAGCATATTTAACTTATTTAATTAATATTTGCTGCCTATCCGCTGGCGCCAATGTTTAAGCCAAACTGCCTTGGGGGCTTTCTGGTGCCAAACACTGTTGTTTGCCTTGTATTAAGTAATTATTATGAATTAATATGCTTTATGCGGGCTTTAGTTTTGGCACGAAAGTCGATAAATTTATAATTAGCTTTTGGCGTGAAATGATTGGGAAATATATATACTATAGGAGCGGCCAACAAGAGATTTTCCATGAAAATCCATCAAGACGGGAACGCAAAGGCTTTGGGACTAATAAATTGTAATCTTAAAGAGATGGCTTACTCGGGCGGAACAACCTTAATTATTATAGCTAAACTGACTTGCTTGTGAAAGAAGGGACTTACATTAGGATATAAGAGCCCCCTTTAGATTCTCACCCTAACATTTGTTCCCATATATTATTTTTATGTCGATTGCAATCCGAATTTGGTGTTGAATGTGCTGACAGTCAATATCTGTGCCCCTATAGTACAACAAACTTCCGCAATTGTTTGATTTGGATTAATGCACTCGATTTGAGCGGAACTCATGAAGGGGCAGTCGTGCTCCTTTGGGTGGCTATTGAGAAATCATAACTGGCGATAATGTGTGCTGGAGTAGATTTGAGTTGTCGGTTTTGCGCATTACGTATGCGCCGCGTGGCCAAGTTTGGAGCGCACGCACGCGACGCGTATTTCATAAAGCGATAAAAGTGATGAACATTAAACGCGAACTTACAAGAATAAATTGTAGACGTGGGCGTGGCTACTTCAGGTGGGCGCATTGCGTTGAATATGAAGCAATCAAACGAACAATGAATGAAGCAAACCAAAAAGAAGTTGAGACGTCGCCGCGAAGAGCCTGCGAGCTAAGAAAATGCAATCAAAGCGAAAAGCAATCTCGGCGATAAGTGCGAAAACGTGTCAAATGGAGAGGCAGTCGAAAAAGCTAGATGGTGATGATAGGGAAAGTTTTGGGGGAAACAGGTTAGCGACTTCCAGTCAACAAACATAAGGCGCAGAAAATATCATTTGGATGCGTTCAGCTGTCGAATATAATCGGCGACAGTTTTCGCAAAGATATCAAAATCACACAAACAGAAATGCAAAAAGTTGAAAACAAACTAAATAAATTTCATAAAGTTTGTTGGGTTGGAAAAGGGTTGGCTGGCTTGTAGGGTTGGCTGTATTGTTCTTGTTGTTATATTGTTGTCTTTAAAATACGTTGTATCCTTTAAAAGTTGAATAAAGTTGCGCAGAAAATATAACATTTAGAGGTACGTGCCCATAAAAATATATATATTTTTAGCAGCATCAATACACGATTAATATTATTGAATGATTATAAGAAAAACTCTTTTCATAACTGCATGGTGCTAAAATAACAATACAAATATTTATTGTTAAGTAAAAGTAAACCATCCAAAACAAATTTTTTTTTTTATTTATACACAATGTAGCTTTTTAATAAAGTTTATGGGAATTAAAAAAACATTAATTCAGCCCAACCATTTCTCCGGTTATTTCAAAGCAAATACGGGTGGGTTTCCTCTTGTTGTTTTTATCAAAAGCTGTCATTTGCATCTATAGCAATGACAGCTTGTGATAAAAACAAAAAGAGGAAGCAGTATTTATTATAAATAGCGAGTCACGTTTTTCAAACATAGGCAGAGTTATCACCGGGATAAGAAACACATCTCGAAAGGAAGTTTTTATATAAATGAATGTATATAACACGATATGCAATCATTATCGTTATCGAATCCTCGAACACATTGAAAATGCGTAAAAAGGGTATAAGGGTTATGTGCAAATGTATGTAACAAGGAGAAGGAAGCATTTCGATCCCATAAAGTATATAATTTCTTGATCAGCATAAGTAGCCGAGTTGATTTAGACATGCCTGTCTCTCTGTCTGTATGAACGCTTCGATTCGGTTCGTATATACCATGTGCAATTGTTTGTGTAAATTTGTGTATGTATGTATGATTGGCGTAAAACTGTTAATAAATGTGATCACAATTTACATAATATTAAAAGATTATTCTATTGTTGGCTTTTTCATAAGGCAGCAAGTATTCTCAGTTGTTTTACATTGCATGTTATTGATGTTATTTATTTGCGCTGGTTAGCGACACGCTCATATCACACACACACACACACACACACAAACAGGGTATACCGCAAGCAACTTTTGTGTTATATTTAAAACTAGAAGAATTTTTGCAGCAAATCGAACGCCTTTTGGCTAGAGTTGAAACTTGAGACGCATCAACGCTCATTTGTTGACGTATTAGCACACATACACACACTTACACACGCATACCGTGAACTCGTTACATGCCTGAGAAATGCCATTTCCGACACTCACACAGACAAACACTTGAAAAGCGACTCGAATTTCCATAATGTCTGCCATGAAAATGCGATAGATTTTCGTGTGGCAAAAAAAACCACCACATAATGCTGCGGGCGTGGGCGCGGCATGGGGCATATTGTGTGTGTATGCGTGTGTGTGTGTATCGGTATGAATATCTAAAGAGCAGTAGGGGCCACAAATGGTTGGCTAAAATAAAATGCTGTAATATGAAGCTCGGACATGAGGTGTGGAGTAAAAACGAGCGCCTAATGGTCCCAAAAAAAATTATATATACACACAAAAATTGGTTGTGCGCGGTTTTTTAGGCGCCACTTAGCGAACGGCTTTTGAATTAATATGCGTGTAAAAATGCGTATTTAATGGTAGCCAAACGATTCTCTTTGTGTCTGTGTGGGTGCAATCCAATAAAATCTGCGTCTAGCTTACAAATGCTGCGCGTTGGCTACCCTTTTGCCCAGCTGTGAAAGGGAATGAAGATTGATGACGCTTTAAGATTTGTCAGCAGTTGCCGCAGCTGCTACGCTTTTCAAAGCTAATAAGTCGCAAAAATGCTTCTTAGGCAAATATGTTCTGCGAAAATCGCACAAATTTGCATTTAATTTGGGGCCTATATGCACGCTTCGTGTCACTAGGCGTATGCGGAATAAGTGAAGCGAAGCGCATATGTGACACAAAGCCAAAGTAAAACGCAAAGCGTGACGTAAAGCTAATCCAATGCCTTGTCAATATATCAAATTTTCCATGCCACTAGCTGCGATAGGAATGCCACCGAGTTCTGATGACACGGCCAGGTCACACAATTATAACCAGTTTGGTTAGGCTCTGATGGACATATCAACGAATGATGCTGGCCAACCATGTTCCCAGCAGCAAAAGCGACCAGAGTACGCCAATATGCTGGCGAGTTTGTAGTTAACTCAACTTTTATGATAACTAGGCAACAACCATTGAAAAAGTTTGGCAAGCTGAATGTTTTAATATTTTAAGCTACTTTTGTATAAGCCAAAAATTATTCAAATAAAAATTAATTTAAGAAAAATGTTAAAAAAAATTTCTTAAGTGTAGTATACAAGCATATTGCAAATTAAAAAAAAAAATTTATTTTTAATAAAAAAATTATTAATATGCCGCTCGTTCTTATATTTATAACACCATTTTTAACTCAGGGTATATATATATGTGCTCAGTCAAATTTCTAGACTATATTTAGCGATGGCGAAATGGAGTTGAAAGTGTTTTTGAGCGGGGCTAAATATAATATGTGCATAATCAATCCTGACGCAGTTGGCCCGCATGGCAGTTGGCCGTGCGGTCCAGTAGCTGGTTAGAGGTGGGCTTGGGCATGGCCCATTAGTATTGAACTTTTGGGCAGTAAGCACAGCACAGAATGTAAACATACTCTAATATATCTACAGACTTATGCACAGACCAGTTGACCGACATATTGACATACATAGCTGTGGGTGGTTGCAGGGCCTTGGGGCTTAGACGCCATGCCGACACTTGCAGCTTGGCCTTATTGTGGTCGTGTTGTGCGTGTGTGTAAAACATGTTATAGGCAAATCGATTTTTGTCTAAAGTGACACAAACACGCACAACAGCAACAACAGCAACAGCAGCAACAGCAGCAGCAGCAACAGCAACGATAACAATAACAAGGACTTTCGCAACAATAACAATAAAGCGACACTGCGACAGCATAGGAATGTTGGGGGCGGTGAGGAGGCGAGAGGAAGGCTCCGGCAGATGCGGGGGAGCAGCGACATTTCCGGTCTGTGTATTAGCACAACAACTGCCACTTAGACCGTGGCCACCCTGTCTGTGTGTGTGTGTGCGTGTATATGTCACGAACGCTAATGTCAAGCGCTTTGGCCTCAGCGGCTGTGCATTGGCTACGAGCTGGCTACTCAATCCTTGTACCACATCAAAGTCAAAGTCAAGCCGCAAGGATAGAAAAAAAATTTAAAAGTGGAAGAAAATAAAATACCCTATAGCCAGCATACAGCTGTCGTTATATACCCGTTCGTTATACCATTACTAAGGCATCGAAGATGGGATTTTTGTATCTTTATGCACATAATATGAAGACTTTATACCTATAAAATTGTTGTTTAAATTAAAAAAAAAAAGGTCTCCACAACGACAAAAATATTCAAATCTGAATTTAATAATATGGGCTTAAAAATTAATTTTTTTTTTTTGACAGCTTATTGTAGATATATATATTTATAGGGTATAAAATACACTCATACTATAACAGCACAATTCAAGCTCATATTTCGAAGGAGTTGAGTTTTAGCTGAATTTTGTGCTTGTTCTTCTTATTTCTTGCAGATTAATGAAACTCATTTGCAGATTGATGTGTTGCAATTATGTTGCAACAACAAAAACAGAAATAAAGGGAAGAAGAAGCAGCCCATAAAGCACTTAGCGCACAGATTCTGATTAAGTGCGGGCGAACAGAGCCGCAGCTTCTGGTTTTAAAGCTACAAGCTTTTAAAGCCATCAGCAAAAGGCAGAGTGACACAGCAAAAGTCATTGTTAGAAAGAGAGGGGGGAAGCGAGAGACGGAGGAAATGTAAGCCACTAACTACGTTTACTTTCATTCATTCATTTGCGGTCAGCAGTGCGTCAATCAAGGCGAATGCCATTGCCATTCATGTTGAAGGCTCAGACATAAATAGAGAGACTGACATACAAACTGAGACAGAGACAGAGACAGCGACACAGAGACAGACATAATAAGGGGCGACGCACGTATGAGCTGCTCCTTGCTGCCTGTCAATGGTGTTCGCCATTGGTCTTGCCTTTTTTTTTAAAGACGCTTTGACAATGCCTTCGAGTGCATTTGAATGAGAGGCAAGCGAGGACGAGAACTGTCTTCGACTGAGATTGTGTTATGCTTTTCTTTTTGAGATGTGAGCAGGTCAGGATACAAAACTCACGACTATTTGACTAAATAATTAAAATAAATAAGTTTGATTCGTACTTAATTTTCTAGTTTGTATTATTCTATTCTATTATTCCTGTTAAATATACTCTATTCGTGTCTAGTTTCAAGTTGACCGAGTTTTTCGTGTTCTTGTTATAATCACGAGTAAAATCAACGTTCCGTAGAGTCGAAGATTGACGTAATTCCCTGTTAATATGACTAAAATGGAGACGCTCGATCACGAAAAATATTTTATTTGCATAAAACACTGTTCATTATTTTGTGCATGAGCAATATTTAAGTTTTTCCAAACACGAATCACAGCGTGTTTGTAGTTTTCTTAATATAAGGACGCACGAACACGAGCAATGCATAGGTTTTTTATCAAACGATAATCTGCTTTGTTCTATGTAATAATTCTGTGAGTTTAAGTTTATAATGGATGCGCCAAATATCATATAATTAGAACATTATAAAATCATCGCAATGCTTATAAAAAGACAACACCAAAATGTAAATTTAGTTAAGTCGAAAGAACGAACCTCACGAGATTTCCTCAAATTTTTTTTTTATTCCTTTAAGTCAAAAGAAAACACGAAAAACGCGCAGCTCCAATTGAATGTGTTTGTGGGCGGCTGTGTGAATGTATGTGTGTGTGTGTGTTGATTCAAGTGTGGGCGAACGTCAATGCCAATGCCGGGGCGCCTCGAGTGGCAGTATAATGATTGTGGCTCTTGCCACCGCCACACTGCCACACTAACTGACTGCTGCAGCTGCTTTGCTGCTGTTGCTGTTGCATTGATTGCCCACTACCAACGCCAGCTGACTGCAATGTAATTACAATCATGTCATTGGCAGCCTCATTGGCAACAGCCGTTTAGGCTAGGGTCAAGTTGAACTTGATTGTTTATTTTTATTTATTTTTTTTTTTTTTGCTCGATTGTTGCTAGTGTTACCAACAATAAATGGGTTAAATTTCGTTTTGCCTGTTTTTCTTTCATGAAGATAAGTTAATGCCGTTCGCGTTATTTTGGCAGCTGACTTGCGGTTAAGCATTCAGAAATCATAAATCTTGCTCAATTACCAAAAAACACCAATGACGTCATGTTCAAACGTCGGGTCGGAAAGCTGGGCAAGGAACCGACAAGAACTAGCCCCGATTAAAAGAGGGGAATTAACGCATGACTCAGGCAAAGAGAGATTTATAAACAAGGCAGGCTGTAAGCAAATACACACGAAATATCAATGACTTAATTAAGATAAATGCGAATTGTATTTGGTTATAGACACACATAAACACTCACACACACGCACACAGGAAAGGAGACTCGGCATTTTTGGCCGGATATCCGTTTATTCTTGCGCTGCATTTGGATTTTCGTGTCCAATGTCAGACCCACAAATCGTTGTTAACATTAACGCGATGCGTGTTTTGCTTAGTTTATGTGCCACACACACACACACGCACACAATTAATTTATATACTCATGTGTCTGCTGTGTGTGGGCGTGGGCGTGGCAGCACGTTTCGCCATGTGAAAAATGGATAATTAGTTAATTGCGGCTCATGTTGGCTGCCATCGCACACAATTGGCGCATAAATTTATGTTTATTTTAGTTATTAATTAAATGCGCCACATTCTTAATTGGCAGAACCAGCTGAAACTGTAACTGAAACCCAGCAAGCCAAAAGCAGCCAGCAGCAACTGGAGACTAGCCAAACACACATGGAGCAACTGTGCACACTTCCGGGAATTAGCATTGTGTGTGTGTGAATGTGTGTGCGTTTGTGTGTGTGACCTATGAGAGATTAAATCTGCGCACTGACTGCGTGTTCCTGTCATTACACGTAGGTTATCTGGTATAGATCCTGAATTGCTTTAGCTTTATGTGTGGTTGATATTATTATTTTAATTATTGTTACTTGATTTGTTGATGCCTGAGGCGCCTCTGGCAGAAGCTGACTATGCACTTAGTTGAAATTTAATATGCAAATAGGAAATTGTTGCTTGATTGAAAGGTAATTTATCCAATTGCTCAAAATAGATTCATGTGCTTAGGAAGTTTAATTTATTATTATATGAACTTATAATGGCTTACTTTTATTTATAATAAATAAATATTTTTTTAATAATTCAATTAAATTAATTGTGTTTAATATGCCTTATGTTAACATATATATAAGATATTGATTAAGATAATCACAATTATCAATTATCTATATATATATATATATACGACAAGGTATTAACTAGTACAATTTGAATTTTTATTTTCATAAATAAGCGCGCTTCTTTCTCTGAAACTTAATTAATTTATGCATAATACGACATGCTAATCAGAACTTTCAGTTATTATGCTGCCCAACCATAAATTATATGCCATGAAACGCTCTTCAAATTGCTGATGATGTTCCTGGAGAAACTTGCCCGCCATACAATAAAAGTCGCACATTAATTTCTGATGTTATTCCAAGTTCTGCCTCAACACCACTGTAGTTTATGCATTAGGCGCTTCTAATGAGTTTTCCCGAGCTGTTTTCTTTTGGCATTTGTTGGGCGCTACTTACTTGATCTTCTCCCATATTTCCTCGCCGAAATGTTTGAGCACCAGCAACTCCAGGGCGTAGTTAACAAAGCCATACTGTAAATAAAAATAATAATTGGAACACAAAAGCAACAGCGATTAGTTTTATAACACAGCATAATATTGATGCTCAAATTATATAAATATAGACGTATACAGAATTTTATCTGGTTTTCATTTATCTCAAATGCGGAAATTTATTTCGCGGTCCATTCTGAAATTACAGAAACATTTTTATGACCACTCA
Organism: Drosophila micromelanica; assembly: GCA_004143825.1. Classification (NCBI taxonomy): domain Eukaryota; kingdom Metazoa; phylum Arthropoda; class Insecta; order Diptera; family Drosophilidae; genus Drosophila; species Drosophila micromelanica. Next base: position 8,887 of record SCDY01001873.1, on the reverse strand, counting down.
AAGCGAAATCATAAAAGAGCCAGCAAAATTGAATGCTGTCTTATTTTAATTACATTTGCACGCAAAAGTAAGTGATAATAAAATTGAGTCCAGCTGAGGATGCTGACCCAAAAATAAACGGAAAAATGTAAAAAAAAAACCAAAATCGGAACCCAATTTTTTTTTTTTAATCCAGCTTTTTTTGTGAAATTTGGTGAAAAATGTGAAATCAATAAGGATTGCGCATTTCATTTCTTTTAAATGTAACCTATAAGCAATCAATTTGATTTGTTATGCGAAATCAAGCCCACACATACACACACACACAGACAGTCACTTACATGCCCATAGAGCATTGCGAGATGGCGCACAATCAATCGCTTCCGCCGGAAGTAATGCAAAGCAAGCAAGCAAAATACTTGAAATATATTTACATACATTACGCATACGTCTAGTGGGCCACAGCACATGAGCTGCTTGATGGCAGCCTGATGAAGATGTATCTAACCGATATTTGATGTTTATGGCCTTTGTTGCGCATATATTGAAATGTTGCAACAATAACAGCAGCAACAACAAATCTAAGCAAACAACAGCTAGACCCAACAAATGTTGCCACACGTGGGCTCTGCACAGCGTTTTTTGAAAACAGAATAGAAAAACATGCAGAGAAATGCGAAAATCGCTATCATTAAATGAAAACGTGCGTATGCGTGTTCGAGCTTGTTTGTGTGTGTGTAACATGTCAACATGGAAACTTTGTTTGCATTGTCAAAGATGTGATCCCTTGGCAGGTTGAATTTTATCATTGTACTCGGCATGTAATTTACTCTACTACCGAATTTTAAGACTTTTTTCTCGTCGTTTGATTTATGCCAAAAAAATCGACATACATTAATGTTATTTGATTTTTATATGCAAGTATATAATGTGTCTAAGTTGTTCAAAAATTCTAGATAAAATTATTCGATTTTACGATTGACTTTCAAAATGAAAGCTTTTATTATTTTATGTTAAACTAGAAAAACTTTTTACGAAATATTTTATTTTCTGTCAACAATACTCTCCCCCATTTATTTCAATTTCCCACAAGCTCGCTTTGGGGAAATAAGACATCGGCAACACATAAGAAAAACAACGTAAAGTATTTATTAGATCAATCAAAATATTTTTTTAGATCAATCATTGTCTTGTTTATAAACATAAATATTTAAGTACGCGCTCAAACAAACTCAGAATTTTTTCCTCAACTCATATATTTTGCCAATTTATTGTGCTTTTGTTATTTTTTTCTTTTCATCTTTATGAAAATTTAATTTTTCATTTTTGTCGAGATATCCCTTAAATATTTGAAATAAATTGATGGCATGCCAATTGTGTTAGCTTTCGTTCTATTTATACATAAATCATTTTTAATTTGAATACACTCTGAATGCACTCACTTACCATTTTGACAGCCTATTTGGTATTTTGTTGCTGTTGTTGAAATGAAATGAAATGCAAAACGTTTGCTTGCGTTTTTAATTCACTTGCACAAATTTATTGTATCAAATGGGATTCATAACTCAATCAATTCTTTTGAATCATTTTGTTGTTTTAACAGATTTATTAGCACAGTTGGATTTACGATCTACACAGATGTTACACTCAATATTACTTATATGATGGCTTTAAAGCACACAGAAAATCAAATGTTTTATTTTGCGTACTTAAAAGTTTTGCCTAAACTTTAAGAATTTGTTTGGGTTGCTCGTCTGTCACGGCTTGAAGAGCAACAATGCCACAAAGGACATGAATATTTCATGAATTTATACATTGAAATCGGCTTAACAATGTTTTTGAGCTCTGCATTTCGTTTCGTTTCGCTTCTGCATTGTATTTAAAAATATTTTGCGTTGGCCTTTGCTTTTATTTATGTCCCCCCGCCGTGCTGTTTTTGGTCCGATCCCCTTGCATATGTTTAGAGCTACGCCTCGACGTTTGCAAAAGGACGAAATGCTAATCAAATATTCCAATGAGTGCAAGTGAGCTCTTTAGCAAGTTCGCCGAGCTTGTTTTACCAACAGCAGCAGTTGCTATTTGTTGTGCCATTTGCTGGCGGCTTATTGCAGCTGTTATTGCATTCTAGCGTGATTTTTTTTCTTTTGTTGCATGCCACATGCAACACGTGCAAGAGCCAAAGGCGCACAAATGCCAACGCATCTGGGTCACAACAAAGGAGGCGCAGGCAGTGGCAAAGTCGCAGCCAAAATGGCAACAACAATTGGCACAAAGGATACAGAAAGCTGCTTAATTACACACACACACACACACACAGACGAGTGTAGTTGTGTGTGTGTGGCAAGTCAAGTGTAACACCAAATTTATGCGCCTCGCCGAGTGTGCGGCAATTAAGGCGTCGCCCAGTTTGAAGTAAGCTACGCTGCAAAAAGAGCACTTTGGGGCATGCAACTAGGTAAGAACGCAGCCATAAAGCTAGAAACATGAAATGCAGAAGAAGACGGTGAAGTGGTCGTAACTATTTTTGATGTGGCATAGGCCCAATTTGCTTTTGCAGATGTGCTATGCGTTAAATTGAAGACTAATTTCTGTTGAGCTGTCACAAAAGTTGAACCTGCTTTTTTTTAAGTCCAAAGTAAAATATCGATTTTCGTCTGCAGTGTGTGTGACATTAGCGAGCTCGTTAAGGTGCACATCCTGGCTATATGTATATATAAATGTTATATATATACGATGGTTGGTCTTATTTCAGCTTTATTTGGAGCTGTGTCTCATTGTTTAACTTTTGCTTTTGGCCCGCGTCACATTTATCGCTTATCGCTGTCAACCTTTGGCGGTTGTTTGCTTTGAGTCGCTTTCCGTAACTGATTTTTGCCGTTTATTGCATATTAATCAAATGAATTTAGCACCGAAAATGAGGTCGCAATTCACCTGATAAGCCCAACGAACAGCTAACCAGCTCGACAGCTGCTCCACAATGGCTTCCAATTCAGCGAGTTTTAATTACGTGCAACATTTGACATTTTGGTAAAATGAGGGTGTTTCCGTTGGCAGCGGCTAAGTGTGAATAAGGTTCGAGTGTCAGTCGAGTGCTGCCAACTGTTTATTGTGGCTTAAGGAAGAACAATTTATTTAAGCTTGGGGCTGCTACTCATTAAACGATAGTCAACGATAGTGTTGGCAATGGCAGCACGCGAATGCCCGGGAATGATATTCAACTAAAAACTAAACGATATTGTTGCTCGTTATTTGCGCACAAATTGTCTGTCAATTTGGCACTTAACGTACAATAACTGAGAAAATGATGAGCCGGTCATTAGGCGGCCTCGCAAAACTCATTTCATAATGAGCCGACGAGGCTCAGACAAAGCGACAGCAGTTGGTTGGCTGGTTGGCCAGTTGAATTGGGCAATTGTATGTTGAACATTTATCAAATTTAATGGACGTTTACTATCCTTCCAAGCAAAAGCAAAACAAGAGCAGCAACAACAGCTCGTAACAACTGTCCACGAATTGCCGCGGGCACGCAAAGCCAAATGTCTAATAAACTTTGACATATTGAGGCAAATATTTCTATTTATTTTTTGTTCTTTCGTTTTGTCCACTTGTGTTATTGTAATTTTTTTTGTGAACACCAAAAACCGTAGAACATAAATTATTACACGCTTCCCAGTAGCGAGAGACAATAGCGAGTGAAATAAATTGGAGCCCTCTAAAGTATGCTTTAATATTTATGCAGGAAAACGTTGCGCATACGCCGCTTTGGCCAAGTCCTTTGTCGGCTTCCCTTATTATTTCTTATTATATATATTTTTCTATTTGTTTTTTCGTATATGTTTTTCAACGCTCAACGTATTTATTTTTATTTGCACTTGTTTTATTTTGACTATGGCCTTTATTTTATATTTGGCTTGTGATTTATTTGTTCTGTATTTTAGATTTGACTTCCACTTCAGCTTCAACCAACAACATACTGGCACACACTTACACACACACACAAACTCACACAACTTTCGTGTTCGTCTGACTTTTGATAAGCGAAGCGCGCGCGAACCTATTTCAGTTGTCTTTTGCTCAGATTGTGCGAGCGCAGTGCTTGAACAGTTTGCTTGAAGCAGGCATCGACGACTGAACAGCCGACGCTTGATGCCAGTTGTATATTAATGGACGGAGCGCAACCAGCGCCAGGACACTTGTGCGCTTTTCTAACTGCCACTGGGTCCTGTCGCCTGCCAGCCCCTTGTCACTTTGCCAAGCGCGCTCAGCTGTTGGCCGCAAAAATGGGAAAGCTGCGAAAAGCTCGCTCTCGTTCTCTTACTTGTTAGCTGCAGCTTCTGGGCCATAGATGGCGCTGATGACAGTTAAGAATAACTAATTCTTAAACGTGTTAAGATTAAAATTTACAACTGTACACCATCTAAAACGTATCTTCTGCTAGACTTTGGATCGAACAATAAATACTCAAGCTTGTCCAGCGCTCCATTGAGGATTATGTTATACAATTTTTTATTTCTAAATTTTGTTATGCAAATAGTCGTAAAATCAATTCTGGTTTAAAGTCACATCAATCAGTGGCTCTGTAAAGTTTTATTGGTAATTTCTTGAATTGTGTCAAACTACAATGCAATTAAATGCTTTGCGGTGTTTTTTAATATTGTCGCTACGCTTTGCATGCTCTGTTTGCTTACTTCAAAAGGGTATATTTGCTCTGTGTAGCGCACTTACCGTCAAAAATTATATGCATATACATTTTAAGCATCAATTTAATTTTCCCATTTCATTAACAAAAAAATTCATTTTTGTTAAAATATATTTTATAAAATATTATACTTAGACAAATTTATGAAAATATGAAGAGCATCTCGATGTCATGAACTTTGCACCTGCCACGCATTTCACTTGTTTTAATTCAGCTTTTGTTTAAGCCCGCGTTGAAAGGCAGCAAGTGTAGCCGCAGCGACCACAACAGAAGTCAGCTGCAATGTCTGATAAATGTCGGCAAAAGGCCAAAGGCAGATCTGCCACTGACAGACTCACAATGCCGTTGACACTGATGGAAGGGGCCCTGCAAAGGGGGAAACTGTAGACAGGTAGCTCGGCCTGGAAATAGTGCCCGCAGCAGACGGCAGACTATTCAAATCACAGCTAACAGACGCAGATTCAATGTTGAACTACACGCAATATGCCCTAACTCAACTGGGGATGGTACTTAGAAATAGTAAAATCAAATAGCTTATGCTTGATAAAGTAAAAAGTCATAAAAATTAAGTGCTCTCGACCAGTCGAATGAATAGAAACGCAAGTATGTGGAATATGAGGAAATTTATGAAACAGCTCGTATACCCTGTGAGATACCCCACAAAAGCACAGAAAGTAAAAAGGAATAGGGATAAAACGGCCGTTAGCATATTGTGTATGAAATTGTGCGTTAGGAGGAAACATTTTTCGGTCTCAAAGTTTCTAATCAACTTCAGGGCGCAAAGATAAAAATCTGTCTGACATTTAATTAACAAGCGAGAAGCAAATGAAGAAGTTGAACTCGGCAGCCAAGCAGCCGCTCAATCGCAGTGTAACTAACAGACACACAGACACACGCACATAGAGATTTACTGACAATAATGGTGGCTGACTGTGTCCTAAGCGCCTTTAGAAGTTGCGCATTGAAACAAAGGACAAGTGCAGCAAGGATAATCGCATCACACTTGAGTAAATAAATTCCTGAATTGGAACCAACCAAGCAACCATCGCACTGCACAGACCCAAAACTTATATCCAGCTACACAGCCTAACAAGCGGGTCGACCTGTCGCCCACTCCCCACCCCATTCCAGAAAACAGGCGATATTGTTTGCCGCAGCCACATAAAAAGCTAGAGTGAAAGGCGAACAGAAGAACCGAACAAATAGAAGAGGGAAGGGATTGAAATTGCATTTCAATGCAATCCGAGTTAATGACAAACAGCGAACCAAACTGTTTATCTGATAAGAAAAACCGTTGCACTTCGTTTCACATGGCTAAGCAGCTCTTTGACCGCGTTATGTTTACATTCAATATTTAAATAGCTGTCTGGGCGGCAGCACTTGTAATCGTCAATCAATCAATCATTCAATCAATCAGTAATTGCCCAGCTGAGCAAACACAATGGCAGTTTTGAACAATTGCCTAGTGATTGCTATTTAAATTGGCAAACGATAAATATTTAATTTGAGAATTCACAGATTTTATTTAACGCGCATATTAAATTTATAAGCGTTTAATGCGATTAAATGCACTTGGGCAAATATGAATTCATAATGCGTTACAAATATGCAGGTAATCTAAAGAGCGTTGTTTTAATATTTATATGATTATTTAACTCTGAAAACAAGAAATAAAATAAAGATTTCTATTATTGGTAGAAACTTTAAAGAACCCCAATTTTTATATGCGATTTACAAGATATATATAACATATAATAATCGTTGCTACAGAAGTTTTTTATTCAACTTATGTCTTTTTTCTGTCTTTCTATCTCTAATTTCTATCTCTGTTAAATATTTGTAGGCAATCATATTTGAATCAGTTTTTAAATGTAAATTTTAAATTAACTATATGTGGAAAGGGTTTGCTTTGTAGCTTTCTGAATGCTTAACATAAATTTCATTTATTTATGCATCTGTGTAGCTTCAATATGAATTTTTTTGCGCTTCAGTTGTTTTATTGCATTTATTTTGAATGCTCACCTCCGCACTTTTTATAGTTTGTTACTGCATAAATAAAATAAAAATAGAATGTTTTCAGTCCAAGCACAAGTATGGAATCCGAAAGGACAATGAACAACGGGACTGCCTTCTGCTGTTGACCAACAGTAACAAGTCAACTGTGCAATTGGCTGCAAAATGGCCAAAAGGCAAATGGCAACCAAATGTATCATTAGTTTCTTGCAGTTGTTAGTGGTATTTTTTGTCTGCTTTGTAAGTTGCTTTAATAAGGTTGATTTTATCCAAATTTAAATATTGTGAATATATTGCTTTAAGAAAATTATGAATGTGTATTTTTTGAGTAGCCTTACTATCTGAAATTCCCAAATTAATAAATAAAATAAATTAAAAGTACAATATATTGTAAATATATAAAATGTACAACTACAAATCGTAAAAATCAGTTGAACTTACAGTCACAGTTTGAAAATGATTGCTGTGGGGGGTAACAGTTTTAGAGTAACCAAAACTTATGGGCAAGAAAATATTTTCCAGCTATTTTTTTTCAATATGAATAGTCGCTTGCATTCCGAATCTGAGCTTTTAACAATTTATATTTATTGAATCGAATTTCTGTGGTTATTGTCAGGCACAAAAGCCAGTTTGTTGCGTGGAAGATACAATTATAGATGATCCAATACTAGACACTTTTTAAGATAAATGTGATAAGCACGTGCTCTTGTTTTTTATTTTAACAACTTATGCGAAATTGGCCCATTAATTATATTCAAGAAGTTTAGAAGTAACACAAATAAAAATTCAACTAGTTGTCATACTTGACCGCAGATGTTCGTTCAAAAAAGATCAATAAAAATGCAAAATAATAAAAATAAAGAAAAATAAATAAAACCCAAATCAAAAGCAAATCAAAGTGAAGTCAAATTAGAGCTGACAGCCGCCAAGGCGCGCTAAGCACGAGAGTTTCGAGAAGAAGTTTTCGACAAGCGCTGAATGTGGCCCGACATACAAACTATATTCATATAGAGGCAAACTGAATAATTGCTGAAGGGAGCAGGGAAAACGGGTGTGCAATTGTTAATTGTTTTTGACGTGAAGCAGCTTCCGATCGAGCTGAACTTGAGTTTTACTGCGGCTCAGCTCGAGTCAAAGCTAAAGAAAAATCTGGCAAATGTGCTTATCGTAATATATTTATGTATGTATTTATGAATGAGTAATTACGTAAGCACATCTTGGCTTAAAATATTTATTACCTCTAATGCCGCAAGTCGTGATGTCTTCTCGAAACTCAAACCCGAAGCGACAGTCGAGCGCGTCGCTTGTGGAGCCAACAACGGTTTAACGGTTTAAAGCATGTGTCACATCTGAGTTGAGCACAATAATTAACTGGCCAAAGAAGAGGAAGAGAAGAATGCTTTGGCTGCTCTGGCTGTTGTGCGGCGGGCCCAGTCTGGAGGCACATGTGCGCCTCGCGCCGAGCACCACCTGGCGCAGTGTGCAGCTATTCCCACAGCAACAATGGCAGGCGCCTAACCATAGCACAGTGGAGCCTGCCCAGCACGAACCCAATATGAAGCTGCAGCCAGTTGCGCACTGTGAGCCACAAAATTTCGAGCACAACTACGTGTTGGAGTCGGGGAATGGCAAGGTTCGCTTTGAACAGCACTTGAACCACTTTGAGCGCACCAAGGCTGGCGACTGGGCCACGTTGCGGGACCTCTGCTTGGATGGAGACGGGCTCCCCTTGCGGCGACTCTGCAATGCGACTGCCCACTGGCAGCAGCTGGGCAATGTCAGCTGTCGCGCCGGCAGCCAACTGAGCCGGCAACTGAAACAACTTCAAAAGGAGCTGCTCATTGTGCGGCGTAGCCAAAAGAACACTTTAAGCAAGCTGCGGGATTTACTGAGCCACCCACAGGCCCAGCTGGAACCAGTCGATGTCTACAGCACGGCGCAAATATTCGCCCAGCTGGTGGAGCAGCAGCAAAGCGATGCCGCTGCCAGCGCAGATTTGATCAGCATCTGTCGCGAGATCATGTCCAGCGACACGCAGGTGCTGCGTCTCTCCGCACAGCTCAATGCGACGAACACGCTGCTGAGCAAGTTCGAGGATTACATGGATGCACTGCCTCAGCAGCTGGTGCCGAGGGAAAGCTGCGGCAAAGTGGTCGTTCAAGCTGCCAGCAATGCAAGTGAATCAGCCGCGAGTGG
>SCDY01001872.1:0-21195 GCA_004143825.1 Drosophila micromelanica | reverse complement strand
TTTGGAATTGCCAAGCCATCCGAAAAACCTTTACATAAGCCGGATGATATTTCCAAGCCAGTAAGTGACGTAAAGGACGATAAATTACCAGCTAAATTAAACGACAAACCCAAATCCCCAATTGATGCGTCAACGAAAATTCCTACGGCATATTCTGATGACGAAAGTGAGGAAGAGATTACGTTAGATAAGCCCCAAGACAAAACACTCCCTTCAACCACACCAATGTTACCTCTAGCAGTAACTGAAAGGGAAAACAAAAGCTTAGCTCTAACTGTAGCCCCATCTCAAATTATTCATAATCCCAATCTCTCGATCACTCATGATAATCTTGTCTTTGACAATTACATAGATGATAAAAATATGAAATCGGAACCATTTATTATTTTCGATGATTCAAGATCTATACAGCAAATTGTTGAAGAAACGTTAAGGGCTGGTGATGAAGAAGCACAGAAGATTGTAAATGAAACACTACGAAGCGTACAGGTGAAGAGTGAAATAGATCGTGATGAGTTGTCTGAATTAAGTGAAAGAGAACGGTCAATCAAAGAAATTGTGCAGGAAACTTTGAAAAATGCAAACATTTTAACAGTAGACAAAAATCAGGTAGTAAAACAGTTTGATAAAGATTTGCCTACAATAAAGAAAGGGAATACTGAGTGCAAAGAAGTTCGACCTATAGCTTATTTCGTTAAACTAAATGACGAAAGCGTAGATGTAAAACCTGCGATAAAAAAAGAAACTAAGGCAATAGTCAATAAATCCACATCAGTGAAAGGTGTCAGTGAAAAATCCAAGGTAACAGTAATTAAAAAATCACAGTCTAAAAAGCAATTAGAAAATAAGGAAAAAACTAAGACGATGCAAAAGAAAGTCCCAGTGACCCAATCAAAAGTAACAAAAACATCTAACAAAGCATCAGCCGCTATCAAGCCGTTATCAACTGAATCTCAGAAAGTTACTAGAAAAACTGAGTCGAGGAGATCAGTGACGAGCTCTACGTCGACTACAACAAGCTCAGCGTCGGCAACAAGTCGAGTAATAAGTGAAATTCACTTTGAAAGATCGGCAAGTCCAGCATCAAGTTCAATATTTTACGAAAGTCATACTCAAGGCGAAAATAGTCGTTCCACAACGCCAAGACCTAGAGTAAAAACGGATGTTACAATTATACCATACAACTCGTCAGTTCGCTCATTTACTCCACCATCAAAAAGCACAAAAACGGTTAAAACCACGAAAACCACATCTGTTAAACAAGATGTCAGCAGGAAAGCAAAAGTAGTTAATACACAATTTAAAAAGCAGATTTCCTCAAAGAGCTCTATAAAAGTTGAAAAAAGCTCCAGTAACGTTATGCAGGAAAGTTCCGGATACAACCGAATGAAGACGCCAACTCCATCTACCACACACAGATATATGCAGCCAACCTTAGCTCATAGCATGCGGTATGGTCTTAATACCGATAGTGAAAGTCGAAGTGCTACTCCCGCTCCAGCAAAATCACCAGCACCACCTAAATCGCCAGCTCCAGCACAATCCAATCGACAAAGTATATATAGATTAAAAAATACGACAAGTGCCTTGACAAAAAACTCGTCAATAGATCAGAAACAAAAGAAACTGACCACTGAAAAGCCCTTTGTTTTGACCAAGAAAGGTTCCCAAACTGAAAGTAAAGAGTCATTAAAAAGCACAGATCAACTTTACAAAAGACAAACATCCAAAGAAAATAAACAAGCAAACGTGATAGGCTCCAAGAGCCAAATAACTAAAAGCATGAAGACACAATCAGCTAATGTAACTAAATCCATTGCCTACAGAACTTCCATACAATCTGATAACAAGCTACAGAAAAAATCCACAACAACTATGCAACGCACTAAAGTTCCAATTAGCTCGTCTTCCGTAACAACAAGAACTTCAACTAAACTAAGCAATAAAAGTGATGAAACCGTACTAAAACCTCAGGTAGACAATAAGAAAATCGTTAAGAAAACAGTAAGCAAAATGAGCGAGGGAAGCAGCAATATTACCAAAAAACGCAGCTCCATAGAACCGAAACTACAAAAACAGATGAAGGATACCATGAACGAATCGAGTACCACAGCCAGCGGCAGCACCAGTGCCAGTGGCTCCTCGAATAGCACCCGACGCAGTGTACGCTCCGTGATGGTCAGCCGTAAAACTGACAAAGAGAAGACCAACATGAAACTGTCGGAGAAGAAGGATGCCATATTAACGTCAACTGTACGCGTGCATAGGGAGCCTACAGCCACAACCGGCGCGGTTAGCACCGTGGTTGTTGACGACGACTCCGAGGTGATAACCATACGTTCCATTAAATCAAGTGATAGTACAAAAAGCTCTACCTCATCATCCTCTGGTAGCGGCAGCAACAGTCGCAAGGTGCTAACCAGCGAGGTTTTCACTAAGACTTTCGGTCCCGACAAACCCCTGGAAGTGGTCTACCGCCAACCCGATTTTGATGTAGAACACCATACAGCAATAGGAGTGCGTCCGCAATCAACAAACGAACAACAGCGCTTCGTCAACGAGTTCGATGTTAGCTTTATCGATACCACCGATTCCAGTCTCTCCGACTCTGTTGCACTGCCCATGTTTGGAGCTGGTGATCCAGAGCGCTTATTGGCCGCCAGCCCCGGTTCCCCCAAACCAACCCGTAGTCCCTTGGCCTTAATTGAGGAAACGTTACGGCGCCACCATCAGCACCAGCACCAGCACATTACTCCATCGGGCAGTGCAATAGACCCTCCGCAACAATTGCTTGTCGAGAGCATTGTGGCGGTGAGTGAAAGTCGACTAAAAAAAGAGGCGGAGAAAAGCTGCACGTCAAAAGGTAAATAGATATATTTAGGCTTAGAGTACAATTATACATTTGTTAAGCATAGCTAAGAGCGATACCCACCATGCTTAGGACAATATCAAACTTTACGCAACTTTTCTAATTGATATCAATTTGCAAAATGCTTTTATATAATTTAATTTTAACTTGTTTTCCACAACTAGCTGACGAAAATAACTAAACTCAAAACATAATAACAGAAAATAAAATAAAACAAAACCCACCAAAATGTCCAAAAAACTCCCAACTATATCCGTAACTGCTGATCAGCATTCCAAATCATCCTCATCCTCACAAGACTCCGATAGCAATGACATGGACTATGGTCGTAACAGCGGGGGCGTCACAGACGTTGAAGATTTCGATAGCCAAGCCGAGGTTCTTAAAATCAACTCTCGACGCAACTCCGGAATTCTATCACCACGGCAAAAGACCAAGCAGACGAAAACGAACCCCTTTGAAAACGAAGTTACTGACGTGGAAGATTATGACACTGACTCAGACGATGAAGAGAAGAGCACCGCCTATCCCGAGCTGAAATTATCACTACGCGAATTTCTGCAGCAAGGATTGCAAAATCAAGAGGCTGTCGACAACGATGCTAAGGAAAGTTGCGAAATACGAGAGGGTAACTTTCTTCAAGCACAAAATTTGAATGGCATGGCTGACTACTTAACTGACTGTGAAGACTACGACACAGACTCCGATGTGGACTATGGCTGCGAAAGGTCTGTATGCGTTGACTTAGACAATGCCGTGGGCGATCAGGGACGCGTCAATATAGCCGATGGTGAGAAGCACGAAGATGACTCGGATCACTATGAGGATGTTTCCGTCATTAGTGACATAAGTGATTTGGCTTCAGCCATGTCAGACTGCACTGGCATAGGTGTCCATAAGCGTGGCATGTCTGAAGACGAGGTGCTCATGGTTTCCGGCAGTGGTAGTGAAGAAGTGTGTCAAATAGCCTGTTCGAGTACCGAGTCTGAATCGGGTGGCGCTGCTGCCAAAAGTGTCAGCATAAGTGAATCCAGCTTGCCTCCGATAGATGTGGCCTTTGTTAGTGCTAGTGGAGAGCCTCGCAGGAACTCCAAATCAACATTGCTTAATGCTAAGAGCAGGCATTTCTTGCAAGTCGTTGCCACAAACGAAGAGGTACTTACTGACATTGAAGGCATAGATGATTCGGCAGCAGAAGACAGCTTTGACAATGAAGAAGATGATGAACAGCCTATTCCTCGTGCCATTATTTTAGCTTCTGGCGATGATGGCACCTGTCTAACTGATATAGAGGACATGTACTGCGACGACCTTTCACTTGGAAGCGCAATGGCTGAAATAATTGCTGTACCTCTGAAAGTATTGCCTCAACCACATCGCGAGGTCGTTGAACTAAAAGAGGATAAGTATGGCGACACCATTACTAATGTTATGCCTATGAATAGTAACTATGAGTTTGGAATATACAACAATTTGAAGGATGTCAACCACACCGATTCGGAAGACTACTCATGTGCCGATGAATTAAGCGCAAACCTTTCTCTTGCCGAAGAACTGGCTATTGGAGGACCAAGTCTAATAGAAAATGAAGTCATTGTTTCTAATGAACTGTTAAAGCAGCAGCAAAACAAACGTCTAGAGGTACTCTCTAATGCTGAATCTGTCACGGACGTCGAGGAAATCTTTGTGGCTGGCACTAACCGACGCAAGAAGTTAAAGACGCGCACTCTTAGCAAGGGAAAAAACAAGTTACTCGATGTGGTCAAGGGCAAGGAGGAAGGTACAACCGATGTTGAAGACATGGATCTGAGCGAATGTGATCTATTGCCTGGCGTTAAACGTGTGGAGCAATTAAAGCACCAAGCTAAAGGGCATAATGCAAACAAACAAATCGACACCGAAGATATTTCTACCGACGACGTATCTGATGCTTCTGATCCTTCATTACCGCCAGCTGAATTACCCAAACATACCCAAAACAAGTCCAAGCTGCAGCCACTTCACTTGCGTTTGCTCAACGATGATGTCATCAGTCAACAAAACACTGACATCGAAGATGTGCAGTTGCCATCCGATGCCGAAGATGCACTCGAGCCACCAGCGATCAAGGTAGCCAACAGTAATAGCCAAGAGTTCAATGATATGTTAAACGAGAGCTATACTGTTGTACATGAAAAGAGCGGCAGACGTTTCAACGAAGAGGCCGAAAAGTTGCACATAAAGGGTGTGATACGAGACGCCCATACCGACGTTGAGTATGTTGAATCCGATGAGTCAGCTGCTAGAGGCGGCAACTAGTTGCCTCTTCTGATTCTAATTAATTGCCAAAATAACAATAGTATATAATTCAAATAAGTGTGCATATAAGAAACCAAAATAAAATTCAACTGAATAACTAACACATACACTCAAGCATATTGTAAGTAAACCTAACGATTAACAATTACCATACATAAAATTAAATTTTCTTTAAAGTTTTTGCCACACAACAAAGCAACAAAAAGCCTGCTACTGTCTGCCTTAAATCTGTGCCCCGTACTAATACTAACAAATTTAATACTTATATTCACTTAGGCGTCGTTCAACTAACATTCTAAGTACTTAGCTAACAAAAAAGTTCTTTGGAATATGTTTATTTCGTTATAATTTTGAGTCCGTGCTATTATTTTGTTCGTAGCGTATTTTAAAGTATCTAAATGCTTTTAGGTTACTTTTATGTTATTTTTCAACATTCTTATATTGTTACTAATTATGGTCTTGTTCGTTTACAGAAGACTTTACAAAAACAACAATTGCCCCATCCATTCTGCATACAGAGAGAATTTCTCAACAAATTGGTAAGTAAAACAAATTATCGTTACTCTGAGTAGCTTTTCATTATTTTGCGCGTACATTTTCTCATGCGCTTCACAAGTGTTTGTATCAAATATTATATATTTTTTATTGTTTAACAAATGCAATTAAAGCTCATTGTGACAAACAGTTATAATGCCAATTAACTAAATTTTATAAAAAAGAATACGCTGCTAAAAGATTTCGCTCACATCACCAACATCACCGCATTTTTAACCATCTTCTATCCACACATATTGTTGCACATATCTTAATCAAAGTATTTCAAAAATTTGCTTCTCATGCCGCTCATGATTTCCAAGCTTGCCAACTATCTAATTTCCATATCTACCAATGAAATGTGCAATTATTTTACAGGTGATGTTAAAGTTGGTGAAGGTGATGAAGGCGAAGATCTTGTGGCACGCATCCGCGAGGAAGCCAAAATCCTAGTTGATCACGTGCTCGAAGAGAGTGTTGATTTCATTGAAAGCCATGGGGAACAGCCCAATGGTCACGATTTTATAAAGCAGGATTACAATTCAGAGAGTGAAAACTATGCTATAACATGCGACGATATTGGCGGCGTTGATGTCATCAAATCGCCAACCATTGAGTCCATGTCGGGCAAATCATTCGATGATAATATGAGTTTTACCGATGAACATATTAATTTACCCTTGCATGCCCAAAACATAACAACAACTGCTACAATAACCACACAGTTTCAACAACAACAGCAGCAACCACTAACCAGTTCTGCTGCGACAGCCTCATCAAAACCAAAAGGTAATCTATTATGCCAAGCAATGTGTTAGCCCTACGACAGCATAGATCTTAGGAACCTAATAGGACCTTACCCTAATAATACCCATTGGGTTGCTTAGTCCGTTAGATACATAATCGTTTTCCTGTATTCTTTGTTTGCTTGCAATCATGTTACTTACAATCATGTAGTGCCTAGTGAAGACGAAGATAAAATGGAGGTGCGTACCAGACGCATCGAGCATAAGATCGAAAAGCTATCCGCTGATGTAGACGATGTAAGCGCTCGATTCGATGAGGCATTCGAAACGGTCGTTCAAGAGGACGAGATAAGTGCCCTGCAGGGTGAATACTCGAAGCTTAGTTGGGATGATAGTGTATCTCCAACGACTAACACAATGGCCGATATGGCACAGACTCAGTTAACGCCCGATAATGATATACAAGAATTGACCACAGGTATCATCAGTCAATAGCATACACCTACTTACCATATGATTTTATACGTATCTTGCTTTGTATAGTTCTTCCATTGGTGATTTGTGTAGTTTGTGAATACTAAATCTATATGTAAAATGTACAGCGTTCGTTTTGGTTTACGTTTTCCTAACGCTGGCAATTTAATATATAAAATGGCGGCCAATAAAAACGAAAAGACTTTTTGTTCAAGTTGAGCTCTAATTGCATTTAATTTTTTGTTTAAAATTGTTTAATTCGTTTTACTCACATAAAATATGCATGTCAACTTCATAAATGTCGATCAATCACTTCAACTCATATCTAACCCATTCACCACTATCTATTCTATTTTTAAGAATCTATCAAACTATTTATCGCTAGTCCACTTACTAACCACTCATATAACTTAATTCCCTTGTTTTGTTTTTCCTCTTGTTCTCGTATGTTTTCTCTTCCTTATCCTGGGTTTTTGACTTTCGCAACACTTTTAAAATTGCTTTTATTTTCACACCTATTGTTTTGTAGAAACAGGCGGCGACATTCCAATCTCAACTGACACCACCCCCATACCACCGTCGGCTGTTGCAACAACAACAACAACAGCAACAGCAGCTGAAACGGTGATCGAAACCAATATATTCACGACCACCACTCACGACACACCCACACCAAAACCTCGCGTACTCAAAGCAAGCCCGCCCGACTCCATCTCCGAAGGCACAGATAGCACCACCATTCCAAATCAAGTGCAACAATCCGACTTACCGATTGATATTTGCCTTGATGCCAACGCACCAGTTCCGAAGCCACGTGCTCCCATAAAGCACACAGATCAGTTCGAAAACCTGGCTGCCTTGGGCGAGCAGTCCGATAGCATAAGTCTGCGTAGTTTAGATTTCACAGAGGAGCTCTCCAAAACAGACGAGCCCTCCACTGACCTGTCCATAAGATCTCAGCAACGTGATGTTGTCACAACGACAACCACTACAACTGCCTCTGAGGATCACACCGAAAGTTTCGAGCCAACAAGTGAGATTTCAGTGGACGATGCCGACACTGAAAAATCTGAAGGTGCCGGAAAGGCAACCAGCTTTTACATCGGCGAATCAAGCCGTAATGTAATTACCAAAACTTCGACGAAATCGCCAAGTATGACCCCACAGGATGAAGAACCCAAAACCGAAATGAATATTGAGGCTAAAGATATAAGCCTAATGAAGGAGGTCTCCGTCGATTCTGATGAAGCTAATGATGCTTTTAAAGAATATGTAACCATGAAACCTGACGATCCACTCGCTATGGATAGCAAAATTCTCAGACAAGGCTCAGAAACCAGAAACGATCTGTTAGAATTTGAAAATACTGACAAAGACAAGTCCACCGATGCAAAACTTTCTAAAGTAACCACCGAAGAGAGCCTAACCACATCGACGGGCTCAAGTGGTCGTGCAATTATTGAAGTAGCACCCTTAAGTAGTGAAGATCCCGATGAATCAAGTAAGGAAATTCCGGAAATAGTTAATACAATTGCGGAAAAGCCAGACAAATTCGAGCTTCCACTTGAGAAAAGTGAATGGGAAATGGCTGAAAAAGAAATTCCCACAGCAAGTAAACCGAAAGTAGTGCACTCGCCACAACAACAAGAATCTACTGAGAAAAAGGCAATTGATGAGGTGCTTATCAGCCAGCCCATTTCAGAGGTACATGAATCTGTAGAGACAGTGAAGAGAGAATTTGAGCTTAAGAAAGTTACTCAAGCTTTTACCACAGAAGTTGAGAATGAGGATTTATCATCCTTTATAGGCATACCCGAACTTCAAGCATCCACAATAGATAGTACCCAACCACCAGAGGGTCTTTTTGATACAACAATCAAGGAGACTTTAAACAAACAAGCTGCTATGGCTCATTATGCCAAAGATGTATTCAGCCAAGTAGAACGGCGTGATGATCATGGATCTCTGGGATTTATTTCAACAGGCACAGCTGAAGATTTCAGTTCAATGGAGGAGCATTTGGCTAAAGAAGAGCAAGGCTCACTTGGCTTTATATCTACGGAAACTGCTGAAGACTTTAGTTCTATGGAGGACTATTACACGGAGAGGCTAGCGACAGCATCTGTAGTAGCGGAAGAGAGCATTGCAGATAAATCAACGGCCAGTGCTTTTGAAGAAGCGATTTCAGATCAGAGCATTAAGCCAGTAGACTTAGTGGTTCATCGCATAAAAACTGATACGTCGCCAGACTCTATGAACCGCTGGTCAATTCCAGACGTTGACAACTCAAGTTCCAGCGACAGTTATCACAAGAGCTTCGAGAAAACACAGAGTCGTCCACTTTCGTCTGATGTAGAAAACTTGCTAACCGGCACCGGAACATCAAGCGAATACCAAACGGCTCGAGACTTCACGCCTTCCACATGCCGTGACGGCACCGAATATGTGAGTGCAGTCAGCACTCTAGGTAGCAGCAGTGGAAAATCGATTAGCTCGCATGAGAGCATGCGAAGCCTGGACTCACAGTCCGAAACCTCAGCCAATCTAATGAGCATTGATGTATCTGAATTGTCAGAGACACTGGTGGCATCATCGACAGAAGCTGATGCCTTGGAGGCTGAGGAAATGGCACGCCTACATGAGTTGCGGGCAGATGATGACGACAGTGATGAAAGCTTGGACATGATAGCGTCTTCGTATCCCATTGCCGAGCAGCAAACCTCGATGAAGCGCTCACAGGAAATGATTTTCAAGCCAAAATCTGAGTCTGAAATTGTACCTCAAGAACAATCAGTAGAGACAATACAGATTGAAGAGTATTCCAAGCCGAAAGAAATCGAGCGCACTTGGGGCTTAGCATATCCAATCGAAGACAAGGAAGGCAAGGTCGATAGTCCACGCGATAGCGAAAAAAGTGAAGATATATTGCTATATCACGGTGATGCCAGACGTTCAATTGATGAATCTAAGCTGGCTTCAAGCTTGGATGAGGGAAGCATACTTTCCGTCAGCATGTCAAGTACATCAAATATCGATACTGTTGTGGAAAACTTTGATGACATAATCGGTTCTGCCGGATCATCATCGTTGACGGGCATTGAAGGCTTCCAGTATGGCCACGATGAGCCCGTAGCATCCACTTCAATACCTGAGGATACATTTGTCTTAGAGATGGAAAGCAAGGAACATTCGCCACAAGACTCAAATGCTGGTACGCCGCCCGGTGGTGAGTCGAAGAAACGTGGTCACAAGCGCAATGAAAGTACGACAATTTCTGGAGATGCTTTGAAAAATTTGGACAAGGATGCTTCATCACCAGGTGAAGGTAAGGAATCGGAAAGCGAGTCCGATACAGACCCCTACGAATCTGAATATGCGCGTCAGTTCAGATCACCGAAAGAACGAAAAAACAAGAAAAAGAAACAGGCCGCAGCCGAAATGGATCACAGTTCCGAGCTCGAAAAACGTCCATTTACACCGTCTCAGTTGGTAGCCGAAGTCATTGTTGAGGACAGTGCCACAGAAGAGCTGGAAGCTGAAGCAGCCATGATTGAAGAGCGACGACCATCTCAAAACATGCAAGACTATTCAAACATTCCCGACATTATGGTAACTGAAGATGTAAAGTCGCCCATTTTGGAAGAAAATGCCGATGTGTTCCCTGAGAAGACTTTGTACAAAGTTCGCACTGAAGAGGAGCTTCACAAAGCAAGTGATGTGAGCGATTATCAGAAAGCTAAGGCTGAAGAGAAAGAGCTGGACTTTCAACGGCGTGTACAAGAGCAGTACAAGCAGAAACTGGAGGAACTAAAACGCGCTGAAGTGGGCGCAGATTACGATGATAACAGAGCGGCTGATTCACCAGACTCCTTCGAAATGGTTGAACAGCCTGATATCTCAGATGAGTTTGTCATTATTGAGGAAGTAGCCAAGGAGGCCAACGAGGTTGATCTGGGAGGAAAAAGCATAAAGATAAAGCCAACCAAATACGAGCAAAAGCACGATGAGGATGTTGAAAAGATCATTATCAAATCGGCCCCTGCCGACCCCAAACTCGGCTCCCAGTTGTACAAGGATGACCTTAACTTCGAGTTTGAAGAAAGCCCGCCAACGGGAGCGAGCAGTAGCAGCGAGCAGCAGGAAGAAAGCGATTCGAGTGACACAGCAGCAGCTAATAAACGTTGGGTCGAGATGCAGCTAACGGACACACAGCTACGCTATCCTTACGATCTTACGGGCGCTGTGCTGGAAGACATCAAGGAAGAGGATGGAGAGTTTGAGGTGGGCAGCAGCCGAATCAGCAGTTTCAAGGATTCATTCTCGAGCACACCCGAATACGATCTAGCGGCGCGTCGTTATCATTCACGCGGCGATCACGACGATGTGTCTATGAGCAGCCTGCAAGAATTTGAATCACTGGAGCAGGCGATTTCGCTAGAAAACCGAAACCGCGGTCACCAGGGCTCTACGGACTCAAGCAATGGCAGCTTTACACGCCGCTACATGGTTAGACACAGTGGCAGCGGGACAGTGCCTGGCGATGATGTCTCCATTTCCAGCCTAAAGGATTTTGAGGGTCTGGAGAATGCATGCATCGAAGCTCATCTCATTGAGATCAAGGCCAAGGAGGAGGCCGCACTACTTTCACGCTCCGACGAATCGAACAAATCGAACGCTAGTGACAACGGTGCTGTCGGAAATGTGCTGGTCACCAAAGTAACTCGAACTGTAACCCGCACCGAAGTTTTGCCAGCCGGCCAAGCGGAGAACCTTGAACTTTTGCTCAAACAACAAATGGAACAAAGTGATTTTGATTCTAAAGCGGTTGCTGGTACAGTAAAAATAACCGAAATAACAACCACTGACCCAGATGCAAAATCGAAGATTGATAGCCAGGATTCCGAAAAGGACAGCATCGATAGCATGGAGATTAAGAGCCATGACATGATGACCAGCAGCATCGAGAGTTTCGATATATCAAAGGATGCTACCACACGCTCTGACATCGACTCTTTGGAAATAGACAAGCGGCATTCGCGACAGGAGAGCATCGAATCTTTTGGAGACGAGCAGCTGGATCTTATGTCCAAGCTGGTCAGCGGAGGCGGAGTTACGTTAGGAGATGGCTTGACCACTACAACGACGACAACAACCACCAGCACCGACGCCGATGGCCAAGAACACATTGTAACACGTGTGATAACGGTCACGACCGGCTCTGGTGTCGGCGGTGGAATTCAGGAGTTGCCTCTGGATGAGAGCGGCATGTCAAAGGACATATCCGTTGACTCTCTAAATCTGTGCATTGAGCAAACAACCAGTTCGGCAGGCACCACGGCCACGTATCAGACCAGCGCTGGGAACTCTCAGATGTCGGGCAGCGTTACAAGCTGCGCTTCAAGTACGCTCATGGAAGATTCGTTCCCTGGTGTGGGTGGTATGTCGTCCTCTCAAATGTCGGCCAGCTTCTGGTCGCATGACGAGTCAACGGTGGTTGAGGATGAGGACCTAAGAAAACAGCAACAACAACAACAACAACAGCAACAACACCAGTAAAGATGAGAATGAAAGAATTAATTAATAAACGGTTGAACAATGACTTTAAATATTTGGCTAGGTAAGCATTCTAAGGCAAGGCTTCTCAGCTTTTAGTTGTACTTTTGATTTCCATTTTTATTTGATCTGAAAATAGAATCAGCAGAGCTCAACTTTGACAGAGAAACGTTCCGCCTATATTCAAAATAAATTTGATCTTTACTTAATTCAGATTTTCTTTTTACATACAATTCCAGACACGATGTTTAACTAAGGATGGATCAGATCAATGATCAAACTATAAATCACGGAATGGGATACCACATCACCAACTTAAAACGTCATGGCCTTTGACATAACTCGAAATTGATTATCGAATAAATAAATTAGCGAATTCGACATTTTTTCATATATATAAAAACATTTTAAATGAATTTGAAACGCATACATGAGTTTTAATAAAAAAAAGTATAAAACGAAATATATATATATACATATATATTTTATATATTTATAAAAACTATAAAAACAAATCGCAAAATTGAATATGGCAAGCATTAGCTGTTTCGCATTTTCTATAATTGGCTTTAATGTTTTAAAACTTATGAAATCTTAAAGGGAACAAAAATTCCTGAGCTAACGCATTGTAATGGAATGCAGAATAAAGATGTGCTTTTAATTTGATGTAGTTCTACTTATTGTATGTATTAAATGAATCGCTTATTATTGTAGTTTAATTTAAGCAAAATATACAAGTGCATATGTAAAGAGCAAGTAGTAAAGGCCTGGGAAGTGAAATGCTTTTAAAGTCTCATTTTTTACAAGAACCAAGCAAATTTTTACGCTTGCATATTTTAATGAAAAATATACATACATAATTATCAATAACAAAGAGGAATGCATAGATAAAATTTAAAGTACTTATATACAAAAACAAACAAATTATTCACATAAAGCCGCCACATACAACAGATTCATATACCTAATGCTAATTTTCGTAATGCACATCTTGCAGTGTATTCATAATATTCTTACTTATTACAAGATTCAAACGTTCTAGCATCGCCAGTGTAATGGATTATAAATTAAATAATATTTGTGTTAAAAACATACAGCAAATTTAAAAAACAACCAAAAAAAACATTATTTGTATTGTAAACCACACGCGTATGAATAACCAAATAAAATGCTTATTAAAAAACTGCTGTTGGATTTTTTATTGGATTGTACACAAGGTCTTCAAGTTATATTTCCAGATTCAAATATATGTTCGAAACGCAGGCTATTTTTGGATGTTGAGACTTGAAACTTTGGATATATACTTGTAGTTATCCTCTTCAGACAAAGTCTTACGATTTTTGTGCCAATTTCATTATATGTCGACTTAGTTGTTGAGCTAGAGTCAAATTTGAGATATATGATCCCCCAAACATCAGAGAAGAATAAGTTGGCCACGGCCCCTCCCGCCAAAATCCGCAAAAATCTATATTTCGCACAGTTTTGAAGCTAGGGTCCCCAAAATTAGGAAGGCTGTAAGCTTATCACCTCCTAATATATCGGACAGTTATATAATTCAGCTCTAAATGTAATACCTCGTTAAATATATAGTATTTTTTGAAAGAGTTTATTGCTTATTTTTTTCTGCAAGTTCATCTTCAGCACCCCAACAACAACAATGTTTTTGCTATCAATTGAACCTGCTTCTGGGTGAAATTTAAAGTAAATACCAAATTTGGTATTATTAACGGTCATACTGTCGGCAATAACGAGCTACAAGTAGCCTGCATGTATTATAAATTTTAAAATGGGTTAGCAAATTTGTAAACCAATTTGAATGGATGGTTTGAAACCCGGCTGTATGATATTCATGTATGTATGCAGCTAACGATATAAATAAATAGTTAATAATAAATAATTATTTTTTTTAAAAAGTGGTGTGTTTAATTAGTAAAAACTTTTGTAAACATACACATATTAGTAAAACAGCAAATGTCTACTTTAACAACGAGCAAATAATGTCAAAAAATGTGTGTCTAGTATTTTTATTTTACAATAAATACAAAAATCAATGAACCAGCTCTGCATACAACTGGTTCGTTTAGTAGTTAGCTCGACAACACTGCGCAGCACACACCACAGCTGACGACGAAAGCAACAGCTGACGAAGCAGCAAGACGAAGCGAGCAAGCAATACTTCGTGCGTATGGCATAGAAAATTGGAAAAAAGACATTTGTACAGTGAAAAAGTTATGGAAAATGTGGTTCTTAATCAAATAATTGCATAGCAAGCAAACCCCATTTAAACAAGATACAAAAATAAACAATTTAGCGCACAAACGGGCTATGCAATTGCTGCCAAAAACACAGATTTGTCGTCGTTGTTGCTATCGCATTTCGTATTGAGCCGAAAGAAGCCAAGAAGCAGATGACAGATGCAAAACTAAAATCTACGTGCAAATTTGTGAAATTCACTAAAGATTTAGATAACAAACGAATGCCGAGACATTGGTGCAAACAATTCTAATTATACAACAGCCCAACTGTGTTCCCCTCAAAGAACGAAACTGGTTATACACACAGCGACGACAGCGACAACGACGACAACGACGGCGACGACGACGACGACGGCGACGAAGGAACGGGAGCAGCAGCAGCAGCAGCAGCGAAAGGCAGTTCGACGCAGCGGAGAGTGAGGGTGAGTTAAAATCGATTTGTTGCACAAAACGGCACACACGACGACTGTGACAACCCTGTACACGAGGGCGAGTGGTTGACATGGTCGTGGGCGGGGCAGGGCGGGGCGGGACGGCACGGCGACGAACCGTGTTTTGATGGGATGCACATTTTAATTTTCGTATCCAATTCCAGGCAATGGAAAAAATCAAACTTAAGGTTATTGGCGTGCTGCGCGAGCGCGACGGTGGCACGAATGTAAATCGGAGCAGCGGCGGCGTCTCTGCTGGCGTTGGCAGTCATCAGGTGGGCGTGGGCGTGGCCGTTGCAAATGGGGTCACGCAGGACAATGGCAACGGCAACGACAATAGCAACGGCAACGCCCCTGGAGCTGAGCGCAACGATGCACATGCACTCAACGCAGTCGGCGGCGGTGCTGCAGCGGGAGCTGGGGGTGCGGCGCGCACCTCGGTGCTCTCACGGCCGCAGACCTCAAAAATCAGCGCACTGGATCTGGCTGGGATTTTGAACACGCGGCGGCGACTCGAATGGACCAAGGAGTGGCTGCGAAAGAATCAGTCCGAGTTTCTCAGCAAGGAGAACCTGCTCAGCGAGCTGCAGTCGCGGAAGGACGAGTGCTATCATCTGAATTACTTCCTAGCCATAACTGAGAGCCAGTTTCGGTATCTTGTACAGAAACTGGAGCCAATCATCAGCCAGTATGCGCCACAGCGCAAAAAGAAATCCTTCAGCGCTGAGGAGCGTCTGGCCATAACGCTCAAGTATTTGGCAACTGGTAAGCATTTCTCGCACAGATTCGGACAATTGATTTCAGTTACAAGCTCTTGATACATTTACTTTTATATGCACGTAGACATATGTGTAGATCGATGTGCATCCATTTGGTAATGTGTGTGTGTATGTGTCTGTGTCTGTTGCAGGTGAAGTGCATTCGTGTCGAAACTACTGCTTCCGTGCCTCCAAATTTGTGATAAACGAAATGATTGCCAATATCTGTCTGGGCTTTTACGAGCACCTCAAGGACCAATACGTGACACTACCAAAGACTGATGAGCAGTGGCGCAACGCGGCCACGGACATGGAGCGCAAACACAACCTGCCCCAGTGCGTGGGCAATCTGTTCATGCGAAGCATCCAGCTGCAGAACAACGTTAGCAACGACGATCGCAAACGTGCGGCCGTCATCTTTACCGCCATTGTTGATGCGGACAACAATTTCCAGTATGTGAAGGTGGAGCGTGCAGCGAACAGTCGGCCAAATGATATCTACAACCAGACCACTGCCGTTGAGCTAATCGAGCACAAGATGCAGACGCTGGAGGCGCAATCGGAGCCGCATCGCAAGGGCTATTATCTGGCCGGGGATGCGGTGCTGCCCAGCACATCCTATTTGGTCAGCACGCGCAACGTGGCCAAGGAGAGCGCCGCGTACAATGCGCTCGAACAGATCAATGCTCACGCCGAGCAAACGATGCGCATATTGTGCAATATATTTCCCATACTAGCGCAGCCACTGCGCGTCAGCGAGAAGCACATCGGAGAGGTGGTCCTTGGCTGTGTGGCACTGTATAATTTCCTGCGGAAGACCGACGATTCGTTTCGCCGCAACAGCGACAGCATAGTGCAGCAGCGGGCGGGCGGCGAGCAGCAGCAGCCCGCCTATGTGGACAGCGAGGATATCGACGAGGACTGCATCATGCTGGCCACAGAGGAGGAGTTGCGCGAACGCGCCGAGTTCACGCCCAGCGTTGGCCTGACCACCTGCTTTCAGACGCTGTGCGCACAGCGCGGTGATACGCCCGAGGGACAGGCCAAGCGCGACTGGCTGCTCCAGCTGCCCATTGTGGGGGTACAGCAGCAGAATGGGAACGCTAGTGCGAATGGGGGTTTATATTAGTGCAATTTTACCTAAGTACTTTACGAATTTTGTATAGTTCCTTGTTTTCTATTTCTATTTTCTAATTCATAATCTATAACTGTATCTGAATTGGCATTAGCATTGGTTATGTTGCTAGCCAGAGTTTTTGCCTCTTCCGTTTTGCATTAAGTGAGCTGTTCTTTTGCTTCTGTGCTTCTTTAGGGTTCTGTAAAGTTAGTTTAGGTTTTTATTTTGGAAATTCAGTGAATGCTATGTGATGTCTCAAATCTCTATTGTGGCCCAGTGCTCCCGGGGAGCTTTGCGAATGCGATAACCGAATGAAACGCCGTGCAAGGATCGAGATGAAAGAAAAAAAACAAAAATGGAAAGAAAAACCAAAACAAAAGAAATAAAAGAAACAGATCAACAAAATTAAAAGTTTAGTATTCGTATTTAAGCAAGCAACAAATTATACATAATTATATTTACAATAAATGTGTAAGGAAAGGTCTTTACGTGTCGAAATCAAAACCACTCTTAACATTAACCCACCATCAGCATCTTCACCAGAATCAATTGCTGCTCCACTGCGGCCAGCTCTGCACAATAGCGTAGAGCGCATCCCCTGGACTTTTGGTGGCGCTCAACTGACGATGTCCCAGCAGGTGGTAATCCTGAGCTAGCTGACCCTGGCTCACAGCGTGCGCCAGCAATGACTTAGCAGCGGCCAGTGCTGCATCCGTTGGCGGCTGCTCATCAAAGTTGCCAATGAACGCAATGGCCAGGCTCCCGGCATTGTTGCCAGCTGCAAACGCGCCCTGCTGGCTGGGGCTGCGTCCCTCGTAGACACGCCCATTGCCGCCAATCAGGTAGTGGTAGCTTACATCCGAATACTTCATTCTCATCATCTGGTACGCCTGAATGCTGGCCACCTGCTCGGCACAGCTCTGATCATCGGTGCACCCACGCCCGGCCGTGTGAGCGATAACGGCCCGTGCCAATGGCAGCGACATCGCCGTCATTTCCCCATTAGGCACTCGGGCGCGCCATTCCGCGCGGGAAACCACAGACAGCTCCGAGTCGCCATTGACAGCAGCGAGCGCCACGACGCAAACAAGAAACACTTTCCAGCCGGAGCTCATTTCAGATCGATGCTTGGCAATCAACTAAGGCGTGCTCGTGGCTGGGCTGGAATCTTATTTACCGCTGATAAGCTGATGGTTGCCCCACGGCAGCGACCTACACTAGACTACATAGGCGAGGAGGTGATTTTGCTGGATGATGCGTCACATATAAAAACATTTACAAAGTACATTTTTGCGAGGGTTTTTTTAACTGTTTTGTATAATTTTCAAAAAAAATTTATTTGCTAAATTAAAATTATTTAAAGCTAAATGACATATAATCAAATAATTTTATATTAATTATAATATTTATTAATCCGGTTTCGAATATGGATTTAGCTAGCCAAAGGCTATAGTATTAAAATAGCTAAATTGGTCATTTATAACTATAAATATAAATTATAATAGGAACATATAAATTTTTTTTTTTGTAAGAATTTGTATTTGTGCATTTTTGAATGTAAGGAAAGTATTAAGCTTTAGATCAATATTGTTTTATTTTGTACATAACTCCTTAGCTGATTATCTGTATCTCAAGAACTCTGGCTTGAAAATGGAACTCGTTGCGAATTGTAACTGTGACTTACTACTGTATTAACAAAAAATCTTCGCCCGTCTCCACTACAACAAATATTTCATGTGATCTTTCTTTAGAATTTTGCAAACTACCCAAAATCAAGAATCTATTTGAAGTAATTGTTTTGTCTTTGTTGTTGGGGGACGTACGCGTTTGATTACATCATATTCGTAATATTCTGCTCAGCAGTACGAGGGGGATTCACCATGGTAGGGTTCAATGGTAGCTGCTACAGCTACAGCTAATTCAGTTGGCTAGCACTTTATAATACATTTCACATTATGTTAATTCATACGAGTACCGAAAAAAAACCTCAACTTGACACAGATGTTCTTCACAGTAATTTAATTAAAAAACTTTCGTAATTAAATGCAAAAGTACAGAAGAAATAAACGGGGTGAGAACACAAAAAAAGAATGGAATGCAATCCATTTGCTGAGTTGCGGGTACGGGCAAATCCTAAAGTGACAACGAAAATGCAAGTAAGCGCCCCCAATTAAAGCCAAAATGACTATAAAATGTCAAAAAAAAAGAACCGAAAGACAAAAAACAGCCAGAGTTGAGAAAATCAGTTGGGCTGTTTACATGAATTTGAGTTTGATATTTTCCAGGCCAATACAAGTTCTAATTTCAATGGCGAAAACATATTTTTTTGGCTTGGCTAAAGTTTTGCCAAATTTACTTGCCACGCCCATTGCGAGCCCTAATGCGATGCTGGCTCATTTGCAAAATTGTCAGATTTATTTCGCTAATTGCCGCTCATCCGTTTAATTAAAATGAAAAGAACTTGCTGCATGCACAAACTTAAAGAAAACTCTTCCCACGTTTTATATATTTTTTTTCTTTTTGCTTTTTTGTTTTTAGCCAGAATTTCGCATTGGGCACGTTTAGTTCTTGTCGTTGGCCAGAAACAATGTCGTTCATCCGTTTAAATTGCTGTGCAAAGTTTTAAGCACCTGGCAATAACAACAGGCGCCTGCACTTCTTCTTCTTCCAGTTACATTTTGGGCGCCTACAAATAGGCCGTGATTTCCATTCTGGCTGCAATCCAAAAATAAAATGTGTGAGTACTTCAATTTTACATTTTAAATAAAAAAAAAAAGGCAAAATTTTCTTAAGCTCGAAAATACTTTATAAGAGTTCTAAATCTGCAACCAAGTGTTGACAACAAATCAGGACACACCCAGCTGAAAATCGCACGGCAGGCTAGGCGTTAAGGCCAAGTTAAAAGCCGCTTCGCTCACATCATGCAAAGGTGTCAATTGTGGCAGCCAAAAAGTTGTGGCTAACAACAACTGCAGCAGTTTGCAGCAGCAGCAACAGCAACAGCAGCTGCCTTCAACATGAACCGCCGGAAAGAGCAAAAGTTGCAACCCGCAGTGGGATTTCGGGTGCAAACTTTTCTGTAGAATTGGTTATTCGGTGCATTTGGCACGGTTCTTTGGGGGGGTGTTCCAAGGGGGCGTTTCTTGTAATGCGATTTGGGTGCGAACATTTTTATGACAACTTGTTTAAATTTCATAACAACTCGCAGCAACTCGAGCTGCGAAAAACTTAGTCGAGTCGCACAAGTTCGGCTGATGTTTGGATTTGGACTAAACGTTCCCGTTGCCAGCTAATGAATAAAGTTCGTTTATGAATTTCCAAGCCAAGCCAAGTGAAGCACTTTGCCCAGATTTAACCACAAACTAAGTAGATGCGATTTAAAGCCAAACAGGAGCAAGAGCCAAAGCAGCAGCAGCTAATTGGCATCTGGTTGCCAGGGACAACTGCAGTTGAAACTGCTGCACCAGCTGCAGCTGCAGCAGCTGCAACAGCATAAATCATTTAGCTAAATGTACTTTAAAGCAAAAACATCTCGCAGCTTTGCACACATATTGAGTGCTTATTTCCGTGGTTACGCATACGCCGCGTTGTGCGCTAATCGAATTGCCAAAGGTACCCAAAACACTAGAAATATGTGTCTAATGCAGCGCAAAGACTACCCAATAGCCAAGGAATACTTGTTAAAATACTTTGCTTCTTGCCTCTTACTTACAAAGTATGTACATTCCTGGGCACGTCCAGTTGGCTATGACGTGGAATTTGAAATCTATATTCTTGTATATTACCTTGGTTCGGTGCCTCGATGAATTCTACATTTCAGTCTAAAAATAAAATTTTTGGTCCAGATTCATGTCAAACATTTTTGAATATATTCCCTAGTTTACCCATATAAGGATAGGTCTAAACTTTCCCCAGTCGTAACTTTGTCAAAACTCAACCGATTTTCATAAGGATGGTCTTTTTGTTCATGGTTCGGTGTCTAAATTAATTCTACATTTCAGTCTAAAAATAAAATTTTTGGTCCAAATTCATGTCAAAAATTTTTGAATATATACCCTAGAGTACCCATATAAGGATAGGTCTCAACTTTCCCCAGTCGTAACTTTGCCAAAACTCAACCGATTTTGATGAGGGTGGTCTTTTTGTTCATGGTTCGGTGT
>SCDY01001871.1:0-21591 GCA_004143825.1 Drosophila micromelanica | reverse complement strand
AATACTTATTTAGTGCCGAGAGTTTGTGTATATGTGTTAAATGCTGGGTTCAGGGTATCTCCTAGTCGGGAGGTCCCGACTAGAGCAATCTTACTTGTTTATTGGTATTTTTTTGGTTGTGTGTAAACACAACGCCTCATAATGTTTGAAATTAATAACAATTGTGAATGATATGCAGAATATTTAGCCACCTCCTCAAGTGCCGAAAGTCTCTGCCAAATAGCCCGGCCCACATTTATATTGGCCAATGACGCAGGCCATTTTCCCCCGGTTGCCCAATTTATCAAATTGTGGCCCATTCCATTCTATATTTATGTATTTATTATTGATTTACGATGACAATGGGTTTGCACGAAATTGAATAATTGACTCCCAGGACAACTGAGCACCCATATGTAATTTATCTGACAATACCATCCCCATGGTTTCTGATACTTATAAATAAATTATGCTAAAGCAAGAAAAATTTAATCATGGAAACGTAAATTATATATATTTATATACATATATGCCTGTTAGATTAGTTAAACAAAATCAATATGTAATGGAAGCATTGCTAAAAATAATCATATATGTACCTAACTTTATGTAACTATAACTTTTTGTTGTTCTAATACAAATTTTAGAATATTTACATATAGTTTTTTTTTAGATTTTACTCTAGGATCGATTCATTTGTGGTTATCAAGGGGTTGCTCTATATAAGCTCTGATATGTCAATCACTTTCATTTGAAATGTTTATTGTACCTTTTCGATTCTGCTTAAAATTGATTAAAACATATTCTAAAAAAAAACCAAACTATTCATTTAGTTGCCAGAGTTGTAAAGCGTGCAAATTGTAAATTGACTTTTAAGCAACTGTTATCTCAATTAGATTCTCGACGGATTTGTGCAGGGCAAAACCATTTTCATGGCCAGCAATATTGCTGATAATATAATTGTGCTGCTTCTTGTATTTGTTTTGGCCTTTCCATTATCAATAATTGGCCGCACGATAAGCGGCAATTCCCACGCATGAATGCACTGGCCAACCTATCACAACTTCCGCACTGATCCCGCTCTAAAACATGGGACAAGCCAACGGGAATTGGGTGTGCTGAAATGGGGAAATGTGTGTGTGTGTGTTCTAAGGGGAGGTTGCGTAGAAATAACGTTTTTGTTATTTGACGCTATCGCGCATTGCGCATACGCCATGTGCTCAATGTCGTCATCGGAAGTGATTTGTTTATCGATTTGCTGGAAGCAACAACAATGAATTTATTCAAGTGCGCTTCATTGACGCGCCCAACCGCCCCCTCAACCCACTCCACCCCACAATAAATGCGCCTACGCGAGCCAAGCTCTTTCTTCTTCTTTTTTTTGGTTGTTGTTAGTTTTAATTGTAATCAGAAATGTCAGAATATGCATATGTGTGTGGATCGGCCTGCCTCTGTCTGTCTGTCTGTGTCTCGGGGCGTGGCAGCCAGCCGAGCATTAAATAAATAATTGACTAGCGACTAACGTCATCGCGCCAAGTTGCGTGAGCTTCTTCATTCCCAAAGCTGATTAAGTTGAGTCTCGACATGATTGAAACTCTTCCTGTATATTGTGTCTTACATGAATCTCATAACATGTTGTATTGTGGCCAAAATACAAAGTCATTTGACTACCCCTCCTTTCCCCTCCCTGTTCCTTCTCCCTCAATCG
Source organism: Drosophila micromelanica (assembly GCA_004143825.1). Classification (NCBI taxonomy): domain Eukaryota; kingdom Metazoa; phylum Arthropoda; class Insecta; order Diptera; family Drosophilidae; genus Drosophila; species Drosophila micromelanica. The sequence goes on along the minus strand of SCDY01001871.1, from coordinate 19,904 downwards.
CGCTTGTTCGTGAATTTGACTCTGGGGCACGTAATTGAATGCGAATGGCTTAATTTTCAGTAGATTTATTTTTATGGCCCGGCCACAATTATACAATACATTAAAGTGGCGTTAAAATTTCCGGTTCTAATGGCGGCAATCGCTTAACTTATTACAATTATATCTAATCGCATTGAGCGCAACAAAGCTGTCATTAAACGGGCGAAAAAAAAAATAGAAAACTTTGTCGCATCCCAAAAAGTTAAAATAACCCGACGAATTCTATGACGAGTCAAGCTGACAGAAAGAGTTCAAAAAAAATTTTTTTTTAGGAAACAAAAGCTCAACATAAACATAACTCTAGCTGTAAAACGTGATATTTCTTTTATTATTATTTGAATTATTATTATATTATAAAGAATACACCACGTGTATTTTTTGGGGCGCTTGAACTTTGGAAACAAGTTTGAATTGTGGCGGCATTTGGAAGTTGAGCACCCCTATACCAAAAAAAGAAAAATGAAAAAAAGAAAAATACGCACATAAGCTATTTAACTCATTTAGTCTAGTCGCCGCATACTTGGCCAGAAACTCGTTTAGGGTCTAAGCCATGAACCGAAATACGCGACAGAATCTTAAATACTTTGCAGTTTTGCACAAGTTCTGAGTCCAAAAATTTAACGCAAGTCAGCGACCCAACTCGACAAAACTGAAGGTATTCTAAAGTCGAATCGACTCCAGGGCATAAAGGTATTCGAAACAGTTTTGAACTAAATAAGGGTTGCGAACTTATCTGAAATAAAACCAAAAGTCTCTTGTTAAAGAACCAAAAAAAACATTAAAAAAAATATGTTTTTATACAATATTAGATATTAGATATTAAATATATTTAATAATTAATAAAAATACTAATACCAATTTTTGTAAGCTCATAATTTAGCTTCAGTTTTTATCGATAAGTTAAATCGATCAATTAACTTATTATGAACTATCGCATTGGGGGTATTCATCTGCGTTTTCACAAATTATCCTTGATCCATTGAATACATAACCTCACAGTGAGCTGCTCTATCTCTCTCTCACACACTGCGCTCTTCACATGGGTATTTGTAGCTTGAGGGGCGGGGTGGGGGGCTCAAGCGTGCGCAGGCGCTCGTTGTTGCTGCTTTTGTGTGTTGCCATGCGAAAAATTGCCATTTTTTGTAGTGTTGTCTTCAATTTTGTTGTTGTTGTTGGATTTTTTTTCTTCCGTTTTGCTCAATTTTTTTTTTGCGTCTCCTTTTGTGGCTGTTCTCTTAATGATCTCTTTTGTGGGCTTCACTTCACTTCAGATATATTCACCCCTTTCCTGCAGTTGCTGTAATTCGAGCGCTTGGTTCGACGGCTTCGCATTGCCTTCAGCCTCTGTTGTTGTCTCTGCCCCCGTTCCCGTTCCCGTCCCTGTTTCTCTTTTTGTGCCGGACATCGTCTGCCTCCTCTTCGTGGAATTCATTCAACTTTGGTCACGCACACATGCATTACACATATACATATATGTATGTAGGCACAGACTATGGGAACTTATGAATGATGCCAATGATCATTAGCTGGCTCATAACGACGCTGATCGCGCTGATCATGCCGATCTTCTTCTTTTTTTGTTTGTATTTGTTTTTTTGTTTTTGTTGCCACAAATAGAAACACGCGCCGCGTCGCATTGCGATGCATTTCCGTTTTGGCAGCGATGCCAAAGCTTCAACCCACCAAATGGGCTAAAATGTTGCAAACCAGGGATGCCAAGGCGTCTATACGAGCGTGTGTGTATGTATGTGTGTTTGTGTTTGTGTGTGTTTATATCTCAAGCGATTCAACGAACTCGCGCTGATTTCATATTAAAAGTTATGACACATTTTAATGGCAAACTTTGCATTGATTTCGAATGCGAATCTCTTTCTTATCTTTTTCTTGAAAACTGGCTTCGCACGGTTCTTAAAATACCCTAACTAGCTGTGTGGGTCGAAGTAATACTAAATACAATTCGCATATGCTGGGTTTATGCCATGAACTACATGATTTAGCATAATTTTATTCATCTTTGCGATTTTGCTTTTCTATTTAAGTGATATATGATTTAATGAGTACTTGTCAAATCATTTTACTAATATACATAGCTTTTATTTAGAGTTGCCAGATTATACGAATTTTTTTAACTAAACCAAGTAATTTTTATTTAGCTATTTTAAAGCTACTTTTATAATTGGTTTTCTGCAATTTTAATTAAGTATTTTTGTAACTAAAAACGTAAGTAGGGTATTAAAATTTGAGTGTGAACGGTTGTAGGGGGTTTTCTTTTTTGGTGAATGCTACCATTTGTTGTTATTGTTGTCGTTTGCTGCTGGCTTTACCCACTACGCAATTCCATTCAGGCCCGATGCTAACCGATCCGATCGGTCGTCGTCGTCTTTTCTTTCATAAATCACAGCGCATAACTGCCGGCCGGGGCGTGCGGTGCTATAAAAGAAAAAAAAACAAAAAAAAGCGGTCGCTTGGTGAGCTGCGGGGTTCGAGCCGGACCGGGGTGGGGTTTTTGGGGTGCCTTTTGTTTTGAATTTGAATTTCAATTTTGGATTCGCCAAAAAATTACGCTACAATTTCAAAGTATCTTTCACTGTATTTGTTTTTGTGCTGGCAAACGGGTGACGGGGTAGGCGTGGTGGGTGGGTTATAAAAACACACACACACACACACTTAAAACTCATGGAGCGGCGCTAGGCACGAGCTGGTACCTGTTTACTGTAGTCGCTTTTGGCTCAGCTTTTTTCTTGTATTTATTTTAATTTTTAATTTTCGGTTGTTTTTTTTTGTCTTTCTTATTTAGTCTTTTTTTCATACATTTGTGTATTAGTTTATTTTTAAATGTTTCTAATTTTTTCTTCTTCTTTTCAACTTTTTTTCTTTGGTTGTTATTGTTTATTATTATTTTTTGTTAGCTATGTGCCGTTATGAGCGCCTTTCTAAGCGGCAAATGCGATAAACAAATTGCAGAAATTCCGCGACAGTGAAAGCAAAAGGAGGCGTGGTGATGAGCTCCAAATTTATGTACTTGCCAGAATTGTTGCGGCTATTTCGGGCCAACAATTGACTGGCCAAAAGAATTCACAAACAATCGAGTGAATCAACAACATTCTATTGAAAATACGTTTAAAAAAAAATTATAAAAGAATTTTAACTAGAAGTTCGAATCGGTTGTTTTATGAATACAATATTGCTAATTCAATTAATTTCTTTAGTTTTTCATACTATAATTAGATTTGATTTACTGGTACACAATTTGTTTAAGCGTTTCCAAGCTTCAATTGTTTATCAAACTAAAAATACGGCATTTATTTTTAGAATTTTCTCTACGAATTCTTGAGTATAATGCACATTAATTGCTTTTATATTGAAATATTCCAGAATAAATTATTGAAGACAATATTATCGGTTATGTTAATTGTCAAGCAAAGCAAACACCTCTCTATGCGATTCTCATAAATTCAAGTAGTGTATTGAAAAGTTTTTTCTATTTTTTTTCATTCTCTTTTTTTTTTTTTCTCTGAATAACTGAATTGATAAACAATTCACTTGAGTAACATTTCGATTGGGATTCTTCTGATCCCAGTTGGCCGAGAAATGTCACCAACACAAATACACTGTAAGTGTATGTAGAATTCATTTGATTTTGGGAATTTGTCATTGTTAGATACAGTCACCGTTACTAGCTAACAAATTTTTCGTACAAGCCGTACAGTTTTTAACATATTCATTTATCAATTATTATTATTTTTTTCTTTCTTTTCGTTATTAAAAATTGTTAATGTAGACTTTGTAAATAGTAAACAAGCAAATAATAAAACAAGCCGAGGGAGCGAAACCCAATACAAGAAAATCAAAAATCAAAATAGAGCACAAGCGAACGCATGACACACTGTAAGAATGACGCCCGATGAACTTCATTCATGCAATCACGTATTGTCCCAGTGTGGCGTCCCCAGGCGTGCAACACGTGCAAATCAACAGCAACAGCAACAACAACAGCAGCAGCAACAGCAGCGTAAAAGCAACGTAAAAGAAAATGCCAAGCTTGGGGCTTTGGCCCGGGCAACTAAGCCCAAGATCCCAGCCCGCTGACTTGGACAACAACGCTGCCTGGTTTACTTATCAAGCACGTTGCCGTTGTCGTTGCTGTTGTTATTGTTGTTGTCGTCACAGCGTCGATTCACAGTGGGTGATTCACTTTGTCGTCATCGATCGCAGCGCACAATTCGTGTCGATTTGAATTGTATTACTGGGTTTTTTTTTGTTTTTGTTGTTGTTTTTGCCCCCACTTGTCGTGTTCGCTCTCTCAACGCTTTTTGTTCTTTCCGTCCACTTCCACATTTCTTTCAGTGTTTTTATTTTTTACTGCCCGGTTTTTTTTATACATTGTTGTTTATATCGCGTTCGTCGCTTAACACCCCGTTTAGTTTGATTTAAACTGCAAGTGCAAGCGGGCGAACTCAAGAATCGAGTATCGAGTATCGAATATATCGATCATCCCGAGCCAAGGGAGAGTCGCTAGACCGAGCAAATTAAACAATTCTCAATATCATTTATTATCCGTGCGCATTTATGTATTAAACAGTGTCATGCATTTGTATCTCGAAGATTTGCTGCAAATACATCTATACAAGATTTGTGAGTGGCGCCGACAGGTCGCTTATACACTGTTAAATTGATTAATGATTAAAAACACAACTAATGCTTTCTCTCTCTTTTTCTCTTTCTCTCTTTTAGATGACAACATGCAACGTTATAGCAACAATTCCAACAGCAGCAACAACAACAACAGCAGCAATAACAACAAACGCTGCACACAGAAATACGCCAACAACGGCAACTTAGCAACAGCTGCTGCCCATGGCGCAGCAGCAACAATTGCTAGCACTTTTCAACAGCAACAACAACAACAGCAGCAGCAACAAAGCAACAGCAAAGCGACACGCAAAACGCGCTGCAACAACAAGCGTCAGGACGCCCAAAGCGCCGGCTACAACAATCTGCAAAAGCGTCCGAATGCCGCTGGCAACGATTCGTCCTGGCATCGTTTTGTCACATCTTCATGCATCGAAGGTAAGTGCAACAAGTGCAACAAGCTGCCGCAGCAACAGCAACGATAGCAACAGTAGCAACAATAATAACAATAACAAAAGCACAAGCTGATTCATTTAAAAATTCGTCGCGCTTTTGCTTATAAAATTCCGCGCAATTCCATCGCTCGACCATTCACAATGATTCATCCAGTCACAGTGGCAACGTCATCGTCAGATTTCTCCAAGTATCTTAATCAGAGTTTTCGGTCAGCTGTTAGCTAACCTTCACACACACATTCAATTGTGTGTATCAGTTAAAAACCGAAACATTTAAGAACGTTGCAGTCGGGTGTAACTGACTGTCCAATACTCCATCATGGTATAATAATTATTATTGTTTTGAAAAATATCTGCATGGCACATAACCCATTTTAAGATACGTCGATTTGATATCGGCTTATCGATCTTTTGAATTTCACAAACCCAATCTACTCTTTTTTCATCCGTGAAAGAGCATATATAAAAAAAAGTTACTTAAAGAGCGCAGTCACTTTAATTAGGGGCAGGCCGACTTCCTGACTTTCCGACTATCCGCCTAATCGAACGTCCAACTTCTTTATTAGGTCATCAGCTGCTACAGTGGCCACCATAATTATGCATACAGTTGGCAGTGCTGGAATTATAGACAGCAGGTGGCACGAGAGACAATGCTGGCATTCCATATAGAAACAGGTTACAAAGATTTTGTTTTTTGTATTTGTTTGTTTATATTTAGAGGATTACAAATACTTAACGATTGTATCACAAAATTCTATCGCTTGTCGATAAACATATGCAGAAACTTACATAAAGTAGTTTGTATACATATGTAATTTAGATTCCGAGAGCTTTATGAATGAGCACACGATTAAATATTATCTTTTTGAGAGTTCTTTGATATTCTTAGAATTTATATATCAGTTATATATCAAATTGCAAATAATATTATATATATATTAAAAAAAAAACAAAAAAAAACTCTTACAATACCCAAAATTTTCCTTTAGTGAATTGGAAACATAGGAAAAACTTTAAGAATGTATTTCCAGATTGATCACTTATACTTAAATACAACTTATATACTCAAAGAACTAACTTGGCCATCATTTTCATTACACATAATGTATATTATGTTGAATGATCAACAAAACGTAAATAAATTATAAAATATAGCCATGAACTCAATATCCCAGCTTAGCTGGGAAAATCACTACACAAAAAAACCACAAAACAATAAAAAAAAGTTTGTTATGTGCATATGTATATGCATATATAAAAATCGGGCATTTACAACAACGTAGTTTTTAACCTCACCTAATCAATTTTGTATTATTTATATACTACTTATCTTTATCGGTCTAAACAGGCTGCTATCTAGGCAATAACATTGCTTTTTCAAAGGGCTCTTTAAACATAGCCCCTGCCCCGCCTCGCATCTTTGAAAAATTTAATTAAAATATATGTATGTACATTTTCAAATTTGAAGTGAATCAGTTTTGGGTATTTTTTTTAAGGCGATAAGTACTAGATTAAAGTATCATAAAAAAATCGTATACAATAGATCCAGAAACAATATGCGAGTATGTAATCAATAGGAAGTAGGATATTTAAACTGACAGACCTTAGCTTTTATTTATGTGTGATGATTGTGTGCCAACACACATACACACACACACACACATCTTGAGGTTGTTTATGCGGGTCTGTGATTCGCAAACCTATTTTGAGACCTCGGTATTCCAATTGAAATTGAAATGTAGACTCATAAATAAGAAAATTGCAGGAAATCTTCGCTTAAGATAACCGCAGCAACCTTAATGAAAGTCGCAGCACACAAACACATACATACATACACACACACACACATACACAGATGCAAACTATTTAAAAGAGACGCCATGCCAGGCGCGTGCTTCTTCTTGTTTGACTTTCGCTTTCAAACAAACAAAATAAATGTGCGCCAAAATCAATTAAAAATTCAGATTTAAGAGAGGCAAAAGAATGGCAAAAGAATGAAAAAAAATGTATATGCATATAAAAAAAGATAGCTTCATTAGCTAAACAAATAAACAAAGGCGTGATGAGAAAGCACGGGAAAAAACGAAAAAAAAATAAAACACGTAAGAGTAAGTTCGAGTATACCCGACTGGAAAACACCCAGACTTTAGCTTGAAAAAAAAGTGAATTTGCTAAAAATCAATTTACTATTTAACATGTAAATTTGATCACCTGATTATTTTTTTTAAACTTCCTTTAATTGTAGGGTATACACAGATCTATAGGAGCGCGCCTCTTGTAATATCCTAGATATTTTCAGATATTATAGGACCCTGTGATTAACCCACGCACATTAACAGAAAGTGGCCCAAATTTTGGTTTTAATAGCTAAAATTTTCGAATTGCATGCAAAAAAAAAAGCCAAAAATACTATTTTACTATACTATAGTTTTCAATAAGTTTATTTTTAATGGATTTATTTTGTTTTTCGAGTATTGTTTTACCAAAGCTTTCCAGCGACGTATTTGTTGTTGTTGTTGTTTCATTTGTTGTTGCCCGCATATGTATATTTATAGCAACAACAACAATTTAAGACGCAATAACCGTAGAATCGTCTGATTAGCGCTCAGATCTCTTATATTCGCCGGCCCCCGAGCAGCTGGCGCCACTTGGTTCCGCCGTATGTTCAGCTGTTCCCGTTCCACGTTCCACGTTCCCTTTCCCGTTCCCGTTCGTCTTCATCGGCTTCTTCGCATTCGGACTCGCGTTCTCGTTCACGTTGTGGTATCTGAGCAAACAAACAACAACAACAACAGAAAAAACCGCTTAAACGCCCTGAACTGATAGCCAAGTCAACAATCAGTTTTTTATATATATATTTTTTTTTATTTTTATTTTGTGATTCTCTTTGCCCCCGCTTTCGGGCATTACATAAGTAGTTTGTTTTGTCATTGATTAGCACTTGGGGCAGCGGTAGGCTGAAATCAATAGTTTTTTAATAGTTTTTCAATAACGATTTTTAATGATTACACTGTGCGAAATAGCACACAACTTTTAGCGCGTGCAAAGCACATTCGCACATAGCAACTAAAAATATAACCCAACTACTAAAAATTCCGCGGTTTATAACCGATATTCTCTACATTAAGTACTTTTGTATAAGCGGAATATAATTTATTAATCATCACATTTATGAAAGTATAAATATAAAAAGTATATAATATAATATAAAATATATAAAACATTTTTCTAATATTTTTTAAGTTGCAATTTCGACCTTAGTTGGAGCAATGTTTATTATTAATATTATTAACAAATACTTTAAAACAAACATAAAAACAAAATTGGGTTATATAGATATTAAAAACAATATGAAATAATGGTCTGGCGATTATGTTTCTTATTACACACATCTGAACTCGTTAAGAGCGAGATTCCTCTTCCGTAAAGTGCAATTTTTTTTAGCCCCCGAAAGAGTTTGATGTGTATCTAATCGTTTTATAGTTCACCTTGTTGCGTGTAATTAAGCCATTGCGCTGGCCAAGAAACTGTTGCAGCTGCTGCACAATTCACGCCTCGCTGCATTTCTTTAAGGTTAATGCGACGGCGATGATTCCACGGGGCAATCGGCGGAGATCGGTGGCGGCTACGTAATCCGAAGATGGCGCAAAAAAACTTGAACTCGATTCGTTGCCTTTTTAAGTGGCAGCTCGCAGACTGCAGACAAATGTGGAATGTGGAGTGTGTGGAGCGGCTAACGGTGTGGCATAGACACACACATACAAACACACACACACACTGAGCACTCGCATTATTAACCTATTAAATGCTCTGGCACAGAAATCTTGTGCTATAAAAAAAAAGGCGCACACAAATTCTTTTCATTGTGCGGCCCGTCAACGCAATTCCTTTGATGCCCCTCCAACCCCCCCCAAAACCCACCTCCCCCTATCTGAGATACCCGTTTTGTTCTCTCATTGGCAATGGCCAAGGTTAACACGTTTTCCTTTGAGCAATAGCTCACAGATAGATCTGCAAGATAATGATCAAGTGTATCTGCAACTAAAAAGCATTCATGAAAACGCCAATCCATCTGTTCTTTTTCAATTCTTCTTAGATATTTATGAAATGTATCTGTTCTTATTTAGTTGATCTTCATTCGCGAATGTTTTTATAAATTTGTATCTTTATCTGATAGTACGAATATCTGTTACTGTCACATATGTATCTGTATCTATAATTACAAATGTATCTGTCTTAGAATCTAGAGACATATGTTTCTATTTGTAACTACACATATAAAGGTTTTTGCTTTATAATTGTTATCAGTTCCTATATCTTTATCTCTATCTATATATCAATTGGTTTATCTATAATCATCTACTCTTATTTAAATGCACTCAACCACTTATCTTGCGTAATTTAATATGCAGCTATCTATTAGACCAGTGTCATCATTGCCAGGCATTATCTATCTGAATAATAGGCATTACTACACCTGCCCATCCCTTTACCCAGCCTTGGCGACCTCCAAAGGTTGCGTGCTCGAAACAAAAAGTCGCAGTTGAGCCATGCAACAGCCAGCAAATATAGTACATATATATATATATATGTATATATACATGTATAGTAAGAGATTGTACTCGTATCTTATTGTATTATGCATTGCCAACTTTTTACGGCTCACATTTTGCGAATTGACCATTAAAAATGACATCGTCTTCGTTTGTTGTCGTCGCCTTTTGGCGCTTTGACCTCAATGGCCATTTTGCATGCTTAGTTTGAATACCCTGTAATGTATTACAAGAAGGCATTCGATGTCATCTGAGATATAAATTTAAATTTTTGATCAGAAATAAGTTTACCAATTATTAAAAGTTATCAACATTTTATTTTAATTTATTTTATCAATATACTGTTATATGTACAGGGTATTTGTAGGTTGGGCATTCTTACAAGTTCAACAGTTGTTTTTATGCTTTTGCCCATTTAATAAACAAAATGCATGTTAGTTAAGGTTTACAGCCAGCCCTATTTTTGACAGTCACGAAGTACACGCATGAAAATGCCATAAGCCAAACTACCCAACTAGAGGTGCTTATATCTATATATACATATATATTTCCATATCGGTGGCAATTACCTCTCGAACGTTTTTTTTTTCATTTTCATTATACATATTTTATTTGAACTGGTCTAAGGACAGGAAATGCGAGCTCAGTTGTGAGGGAAAACAGGGCCAATTAGTTGTGATTTCGCAGTTGAATGGAATTATCTGTGCCCGATATTGATAAAGTGTTGGGCATGCTAATTTAATCGTCTCGTAAAAATTTGGGTCACATTGCAGCGTTATCTTGTGGCCGCAAACAAATGCAACACGGCTGAAATTTCCCTCTCTCTCTGTTATTTTTTTGATAAGCAAAGAGAGCAATATAAAATTTTCTGCGAATTTTACTGTTTAGTGCTATGCTTGTCATGGCATATTTTAATTTTTATATATATAAATGTATATATATATTTTTTTTTTTATATATATTTTTTTTTTTTAAATTTTGGGAAAGCCGCAGCCGCCAATCTGGCAGCTGATTAGAGGCCTGGCAACTAGCAACGAGTCCACTCGACAATCGATGGCACTAGAATTAGCTGGGTATACAAAAAATTGCTATTGGCAACATCTTATCGCCTGCCCACCCGGCAACTGGCTCTAAATAGAGACTTACCTGAACGTCCTCAACATAACTGATAATTTGAAAACAAAAGAAGAAAAAAAAAGTTATGAATACGATTTATTGTTAAGTAAGATTTTATTGAAAGCACACAACATCTTAATACACATTCTATAGATTATATTTTATTGATTTCTATAATATATATTTTTTTTATAATTTCAAATTGAACGCTCGTTTATTTTCAAAACGAACATCATATTAAATACTAGATTCGATTATATCATTGTCTAAGTAATTTGCATGCACATTATCATTTCAATTCAATTCATTTCATGCCACAGAGCACCGGCAACAAAATCTATGTTTTTAACTATTGTATTTAATTGTTGTGTATATAATTGTTTCTGTTTTTTTTTTTTTTTTATGTTTTATGTTTATGTATACCTTCGTTTATGTATACCTACTATAACTAAATGCTTATACATGGATTATCAGCAGGCCGATCATTAAGCTCACGACAGTAGCCACATTTCATTTTAGCTTTTTTAATCTTATCAGGGACTTTCAATAGTTTTTTTTTTTGCTGTTAGTACATTAGCGAAGTTATGCAAAACTATTGTAAGCTCATTAAAATGCTCATCTAGAATGACAATAATCAGATCTCGAGAACGTCTCGGCGTCTTTAGCTTACAGGCCTTCAACCAATGTCATTCTATATTAAAGCCTAATTTCTTAATGTCTACTTAAGCAATTAATCAGTTAGCTAGAGAATAGACTTTTGAAAAATGAAAGGAATATAAAAACAAAACTAAAATTACAAATTTAAATTTTACACAAAAATTACGGATTTTTTATGTATTCTATAAATCTATTCTTAGCTGATTACTTAGCATGTTTATCAACATAAGCAGTATTTTTTTATAGTTTTTATTTGTGTTCATAATTTAAGTTTAAGTTTCTAGACAAAAAATATTAGTTCAAATAAAATGCTGGTATTTTTATTAAAAAGTTTCATCATTTTATGTTTTAAGCTAAAGTCTGAAATAGAACAATTGTGTTTGTTGCTGTATATACATTTATTTTTTTTTTATGTACATCTCTTTTGTACTTTAATGCTACAACCTTTGGAACGGCCCTCGCATAATTATGCTATGTTTACGTTTTAATCACATGTGCACTTTTAATGCGTACACACACATGAATATTTATATGATTTTCAAGGTTGTTGAAGATTTTGGCGCGTGTTTGTGTGCTTTGTGATAATTATGTGCGTGTGTGTGTGTGTGTGCGGGCAGGTGTGTGGGTTCGGGAAGCTCGTTTATCTAATCGTCGAGCCAAACAGTTTTCAATGCGTGTTAAAGTACGTGTTGCACATATGTAAACAATAATTGGGACTCTTAGCTGCTGTTGCTGCTGCTTCTGTTGCTGTTGGGATGTATGGGAACGCGGCGTATGCGTGATTTATGGCTTCGTGCGGAGAAATTTGCTTGACATGCACAGCAAGCGATTGGCTGCTTATTGGCCAATTGCCGTTTCTGGTCACGTGCCAAGCAGCAACTATGATGCCAAATAGAGCTCCACATCCATCCGAAATGTCCTTCAGGCGCCCGCAGAGTCAACAAACTTCTGGCTCAAGCCCAAGCACATAAAGAGACAGGTATACATATATATATTTGCACATATATATACGTTCATGATTGATGTAGGCAAACGCTTATTAAAGTTGAGAGCTTAGTTCGATTGCGGAAATGCGTTTTCTGCACTTCTCACACTCAATTTATCTGGCATCAAATTGTCTGAGAAAAATCTAATAAATTGTGCAAAGAGAATGCAGCAACAAATTGTTGCGGTTTCCTGTTGCAAGTGCAAATAAAATTGAGGCATCTGTAAGGAACTCGGTTGTGTTAAGATCGGGATTAATTAATCAAATGAACACATTTAACTGAAACTTGTCTGAGCTGAGAGCTTGACTCTAAAAACAACTGTCCAGTCACGAAATACAACTTTGTGCATCCACACTCAAAAACAAAAAAAAAAACAAAAACAAATGCCATTAAACATGAAAGTTACCAAAAATAATACCCAAAAGTGTATTTTCAAAAAATGCATATATTTTAAATTAATTAAATAAATGCAATCTCTAAAGAACAAATCATGACTAAAATGCCAACAAAAATGACAAAACCGTTCAGTTAGAGGATCTGAGAGTGTTATATGCCAGCATTTTTCTCAGTGTACTTGCTTATTAATGTCGCTGTTTGACATTTAAATCAGAGCCACGCTTTCCACGTGTCTTACAACAAAACAAGTTAGCAGCTGGGTCAACACGAGCCCAACCCAAACCTCCCCTCCCCACACACACACACACGCACACGCACACACACACGCACACACACAATCACACACAGAGACAAGCTTTAAACAGCGCTTGGCAACAACTGGCACTCCCCTCTCGGCCTGCTGTTTGTCCCCCTTGCTGTCTCGCAGCTTGATGAGCCCCAATGCGGAAGTCACAAAATTTATTTATAATAATTATGTTGATAATGAGTAATGCCAGTAAGCAGCTCACAGCTGGCACACGCCCCTTCTGGGCGCAACAGCTTTGTCGTCTCTTTTTTTTTAACATACTTGTTGGCCACAAATCAAACACTCGAATCTCCTATCTTAAGTCATGCGTCGAAGTTTAGCACACACAATTTTGATCGACACGCAGATACCCAAAAAAAAAATGAATCACATTTGATTTGATTTGATATTCGAATTCTTAATTCAATTTAAAATTTGTAATTTAATTTTTTTTTGGGAATAAAGACTTAATTCCAAAATAATATATAATATAATAATAATATAGAAAATTTAGAAATAATAATAAATATAGAAAATTTTTAGTTTTCTGAGTATTTTGAACTGAATTCAATCAATCAAAAATATATATATAAATATAATATATAAATATATATATCAAGTGTAAACTTTTATCAAGTATCCATTATGTATTTAATGTTGGAAATTTTTTAGCACATAAACAAACAAATTATTTTTAAATACATGAAAACAAAACTCACAGAAGCAAAAGCACGTGGCGAACAACGATTGCGACCGGCTGATAAGACTAGGCATCAATACACCAGCTAGCACACACACACACACACACACACGCACACACTGGTTTTTTATCAGCGCAGCAATTAGCAACGTAAATTGACGTCAACCAAATTTACTACACCTCAAAAAAGGCCAAATATTCTGATGCAGAATTTGTTGTCGTCTGATTTGTTAGCTAAGTCAAAAAGAACTGGTTCGCGAGCGAACCAGACCGCATAATATGTAAATCGGGTGAAAATTTGAAACATGCTAGCATATATTAAAAGAACTAGTTCATTAATTAATTCAGTTACTTTTAAAAGTAAGCTTTAAGAACTAGTTCAGCACACGACTTGCAGTTCAAATTTAATTTCATCTTTTTTTATAGTTCGCAAACCAGTTGCAAATTAAGATTAAATAATATAACGAAATAATTGGTACTGTTTGGTAACTAATTTACAATTTGATTGACTGACTGACTGACTGACTAATTGATAATCAGCTCAATCAGCGTGAGAGCTGAAAGTCTGAAATTTTCATTGTTGTAATTATCTTTTAGCATCTAGTTGCACACGTGTGGAAAATTTGTGAAATATTTTGACCAAAAAAAATCAAAAAAATTTAATTTTCAAAAATTAATGTATTTTGAATGTGGAATCAATCTATATGACAAATCATGACCAAAATGCCATCAAACTATAACTATAATTTAACTATATATAATGCACATTTACCTATACTATATACTATATAAAATCGTGTTTGTTTTTTTGGTCATTTCAGGGAAGTACAATGCGGGGCATCGGAATAGCACCAGCAGCGAGGCGACCAGCGAGGACATCAACTCCAGCGACGAGCAGCTGAACAAGCCGAAATGCAGACAGGCCCGCAGCCAGGGTGGCAACAATGGCAACGGTAATTGCAGCGCGAATGGCAACAATGGCAGCGGCAACAACAAATCGCGCTCGAAGCGACCGCAGAAGGCGCAGGCGATGAAGCAGACGCTGGCCAGACAGGTGTCCCAGGAGCAGGATCCGTTGCAGCCAATGCTCCAGCTGGAGCAGTCCGGCAAAGGCGGCGCCGGCGGCAAATGCAAACAAGGGAAATGGCGCAACAACAACAACGGTAACAACAACGGCAACAACAACAATGGCAATAACAATCAGAAGCGAGCTAATGTCAAAGCAAAGCAAAACAAATGCAACAACAACAGGCCCAGCAACAACAACAGCAACAACCACAGCAACAACCACAGCAACAACCACAGCAGCAACAGCAACAACAGCAGCAGCAGCAACAATTCAAAGTGCGACTCAAACTCGAATTCCTCGTCCGCGCTCAGTTCGCCGGGCGGTTCGCCCAGCAGCGGCAGCGGCAACAGCAGCAGCAGCGGCAACAGCAGCAGCAGCCTCGCCAACGGCACCGTTTTGGGCGGCAATCTGTCCGGCGGCGCCATGTCCGTGGCCAGCTGGCAGCGCGAGGAGCGTCAGCTGCACAAGGCGCAGCGACGCAATGTTAACTTCCTGGTGCCGCCGCTGCGGCAATACGAACGCCTCGATATCGACGATGCGGCCCTGATGCGCCAGCTGCGACGCTACCTCATCGATCACAATCTGTTGCGCGTGTACGGCTTCCCGGTGGCCAGTGTGGTGCACGACGGCGCCATCGAGATCTTCAAGTGTCTGCCGCACATGAATTTCGCGGCGGCCCACGTGATGGCCGTCACCGAGACGGCGCTAACGGTAATCAATTGCCACGACGACGGCCTGAACACCAGCAACTATGAGTACGGCAGCGTCGCCGGCAGCCGGAAGCTGCCCACCAAAGAGCTGGGCGGCGGCGGCGGCGGCGGCGGCGTCAGCGGCGTCAGCGGCGACAGTCCAACAAACACATCAACCGATTCCGGCAATATATCGCCGCGCTCACTGGACTCCGAGTCCGGCGGCGAGTGGAGCGGCAGCGAATGCGAATCGGCGCCGAGCGCCGAAAGCAACTACGGCCTGGAGGTGTACTGCAATTATGCGCTGGTCGAGCGCAGCCTGGCCAAGCAGTGTGTCCGCTGCAAGCGGGACTTTCTCGTCGACGAGCTGAGCGGACAGTATTTGACGCGCGAGGAGTGCAGCTACCACTGGGGCAAGTACCATCGCTGCTATGACGGCGCCACCTGGGTCTGTCGCTGGACCTGCTGCAGTGCCGGCGACGAAATGGCCGACGGTTGTACGCATCACGATCTGCACGTCTGGACCGGTTCCGTGGTCGGCGTCAATGGGCCGTATCACGATTTCGTGCACACCCGACCCAGGTCCGAACAGCGACAGGTGCGCGGAAGGGAAACGCCAGCGGCTTATGCGCTCGACTGCGAGATGAGCTATACGGGGCGTGGCCTTGATGTGACCAAGGTGTCGCTGGTGGCGCTCAACGGGCAGCTGGTGTACGAGCATTATGTGCGGCCGGATGCCGATATCGTTGATTATAATACACGATATTCGGGCGTTACCGCCAAGGATCTCAAATCGGGCGGCGTGAAAACGCTCGCTGAGGTGCAGCGCGATCTGCTCGAGCTGATCGATGCCGATACCATCCTGATTGGCCACGGGCTGGACAACGATTTGCGCGCACTGCGCATCGTGCACAATACGCTGATCGATACATCGATTGCGTTCCCGCACACCAGCGGCTTCCCCTATAGACGGGCGCTGCGGCACCTGACCAAAACGCATCTGCATCGAGAGATTCAGTCCGGCGATGGGGCCACCGGACACAGCAGCTTTGAGGATTCGCGCGCCTGCATGGAGCTGATGCTGTGGCGTGTCCGGCGGGAGCTCAACTCCAATTCCAGCTGGGATGATTAGCGTTGATAATTACGTTTCGTATTAGATCTGTGGGCGGGGCCATCAATGTACTTTTAGTCCGTAAGCCGTTTGCCTAGTTTCTAGTTGAACTCACTTTACTTTGCTTTCTTTCTTTCGGGGGCGTCGCCCCTTGTATTTAATCTCAGCCTATGTTTGCTTTACCCTCCTGCCAAGCAGCCCCCGTCCCTTCCTCTTTCCTACTCTCCAGAACCCAGAACTCCCAAGTAATCCAATCCTTAAAAACCCCAGACCTCCCCTATCCCCCAGCACTCCAATCTGGGGATTTGGCAGGGGAGCGCAATGCGAACTGAGAAAGAAACCCCAAAAACAAAAAAATTGGAGGAAAGCGAAATGACGAAAATGTCATTAAAATAGAGCGAAGCCTATTTTTAGTTATATGATATATATATAATTACATACATAGATACATATATATATATATATATATGTATATAGATATACAAAACACATACACATATGCATGTATATATATACATATACATATATCATTGTATATATATGTATATATTTACATATATA
The DNA here is from genome assembly GCA_004143825.1 of Drosophila micromelanica. Lineage (NCBI taxonomy): Eukaryota > Metazoa > Arthropoda > Insecta > Diptera > Drosophilidae > Drosophila > Drosophila micromelanica. The sequence goes on along the minus strand of SCDY01001871.1, from coordinate 2,654 downwards.
TACGCACAACTATAAATTGTAAGCAAATATTTATAAAAAAAAAAAAAGAAAAAAAATTATATACACATTTGTTTTTTTTTTTTTTTTTTGTTTTCGAAGTAACCACAAGAAAAATGTACTGAAGTTTTAGCTGTGATGTTTTTTTCACTTTCTCACATATTTACAAACAACAACAAAAAAAATAAAAAAGAAAAGGAAAAACACAAAAAAAAAAAATTATTCGTATAGAAAACGAATCAAATACACAATATGTCGTTTACACTGCGCGAAAGTCTAATCAAAAACAATTCGATAATTCATTTGCTTAAAAAAAAAGAAAAAAGAAAACTCCATAATTCGCATATTTTCGTCACACTTTGCATAGGACAAAAGTACGAATGAAGCATCTCATATATGAAAGAAAAGATAAAGATAAAGATAAAGATAAAAACGAAAAGTTGAATTACTTTTTACACACCTCAACATAAAGATAAGTTAGGTATCCTATTGAATAATTGTTTTTTTTTTTGTCACCTAGAATTTAAGCACACACCTATTTATTTAACGAATTCATGCCAATTAACTGAATAGAACTTTGGTTCAATAATATTCAGAAATGCAAAGTTCATTGAAAATTTCTTCAAGTGTATAATTTTTACATTGAACAACATCGCATTCAACAACAATATTGATAATAATTATTAGTGTAAACATTTAAAATGTAAGCAATTGTAATGTTTATATCTAGAGCTTATTATGAAATATTGTAATAATTTCTTTTTTATTGTTTGTAATAACTATTATTACTATTGTAATGATGAACGTTTGTTTCCAACACAAATGCACAACACCAACAACAACCACAATAACACCAACAAGAAAATGATGTAGAACTGATGTTCCTAGCAGCAACTAGCGCACAGATGTTGATGCAAATCAAGAATCAAGACGAAGTGGTTGGAAGAAAAAAGCGAATGTATTTTTATATTGAAAATTCAAATACAAAAACACAGTTGTTGATTGACATACACAGAAAAGAAAAAGAAATTAACAGAAAAAAAAAATATATATATATAAAAAAAAAAAAGAAATGAAAACGATGCAAAAAATAAAAGAAATATTGATTTGTTTTCAAGCGATGAAACATTTACAGAAAAAAAGCACACAACTTTCTTTTTATTTAACGGTGTCATCGGGAAAACCCTGAAAAAGATTTCCTATTTTTAATTTCTTACAGCTAACGCAAATTGGGAATAATTTAATGTTTCATTCAGAAAAAGGGTTCTTAGTTTTTCTGCAAATTGAAGATTAAGTTCTCGTAACTTTTTGAGCCCCTTTTTTTAATGATCATCTGTTTAAATTTTTGTTTTTTTTTTATCAACTGCATGGCCAGCAGCTGTTACATGACCTTGTTCACGTTTACCTTCATCTTCACGGTGCCCGTGCCACCAATCTGGGCCATTTCATTTGAGGTCAATGCAAAATAAAAGCACACCAAGCAATTCTAAACAAAAAAAAGTAATAAATATAAAAGAGATGGCTAAAGAATAAATACCCTGAGAACTACAATTAAATAGTCTTGTAAGAATGCATAAGACATTTCACACAATTAATATCAGGACAACTCTATTTATAATATATGCGTATTCCAACATGTAAAATTTTATGTTTCAGTTTCATAAACATTAAACAGACAGACAGTGAAGCTACATCTCTTCAGCTCCTCATCGAGATCAAGAGCTTTGGGGATGTTTCAATTGAATTGTTGCTCACTTCATGACTACATCGCAATAACCTTTACGAGGGTATTTCTAACACATCTGTTACTGCACTGACACACACCTGTCGTAGCTCGATGCCGGCTCAGGTGTGGTGTGTGCACAGCCGAAGGTGTGCGCCGCGTGCGTGCCATAAATTATTTGCTCAACCAAGCAACCAGGAAGCGTTTTAAACGTTTGGCGGCAAACAAAAGTAGACACAAGTAAAAACGTTGCGGTCCCTCCCAGTGTATTAACAACCAAAACATCTAAATTTTGAAAAAAAAAATATATATTTTGCTCGAAAATGAGTATTGAAATTGTATACTTCTAAATTTAAAAACATATATATATTTTCAAAAATGCAAATATTTTAAAAGTAGCATCAATTTATGTGACGAATCATTATTAAAATGCCCTCAAACATGAAATTCAGTTTAGTTTTGACAAAGTTATGGCAGTTGTTTAGTTTTGACAAAGTTATGGCAGTTTGAAATATGTGAACTATGGATCCGGGAACTTTTCATGTCCAAATTTTTGTAAATTTTGACATGATTTTTGACCAAAAATTTGACCACCTCAAAATCGGCTTAAATGTGGTTTTTATGCTAATTATGACAAATACAATCGATTAAAAACAAAAATTCGCAAATCTAATTTTTAGGAAAAAAAAAAATTTTGAAAATGAATAAGGGGGAGTACACGATATTTTGACCAAAAAAATCAAAAAAATTTAATTTTCAAAAATTAATATATTTTGAATGAAGAATCAGGCTACAGAACGAATCATGACCAAAATGCCATCAAACATGAAAATCGGTTTAGTTTTGACAAAGTTATGGCAGTTTGAAATATGTGAACTATGGATCCGGGAACTTTTCATGTCCAAATTTTTGTAAATTTTGACATGATTTTTGA
>SCDY01001870.1:0-33046 GCA_004143825.1 Drosophila micromelanica | reverse complement strand
GTGTAAACGAGCTGAAATGTTTATAGAACCAGATCGCAGGGTTCAGGGTATCTCCTAGTCGGGCGGCCCCGACTAGAGCCTTCTCACTTGTTTTCTAAATTGCTACATTTTATATATGCCATGCTGATGACACTGTCAGTTAAGTTCGACATCTGGTTATACAAGTGTTCACATTGATAAAACCGAAAATAAACTCGGACACATCTCACATTCTACTTCCCGTCTATGAAATCTACTAAAAATACAAGTAAGTGGAATCTCAGCTATAGTATCGACAATGCTTCCTCTAACAATTGGCTATAAAAGGAATTGATAGCTTGTTAAAGCTGATTTCGGATTTGGCATTATTGTATAATTATTAAACATTTTTAATGAGAGAACTAACATTTAATTTTTTTTGTAAATTTTCTCTTTTAGCTGCTGTTTATGTCGGATATCGCATTCATATCGCCAGAGAATAGAGGAAAATAAATGGAAAAAAATTAGAGCAACAGAAAGGAGCAAAAAAATAATGTGAAGAGCTATAAAATATAAAATTAGTTTTTTTTATAAATATCCAGAAAAGATAATAAGCAACAGAAAAATAAAAAATAATTCAACTAAAAAACAAAAAAAAAAAAATTCAAATCTAGGCCAGCCGCAATTTAGCTAGAGACATATGAAAAATACAAATACTACAAACTAAATAAATAAATAAAATAACAAGCAAATATACAAAACATTAAATCAAGGCAATAATAATAATTAATAACTTACAAAATTAAAAATAAACTATACAAATAAATTAACTAGTTTAAATGCAAATTAAGTTTAACTAGAACAAAAAAAAACAACAAACAGCAACAACACAAACACTTAACAATAATTAGAATTAAATGGTTAACAACTCAAACAAAAATTAACAACATATATATTAAACTAATTTAAATTTAATTGAAACCAATTTACGCCATTGTGATTCTTAATTTTAGACATTATGCGACAAAAACAAACTAAATAAGGACTAATATATATAATAGTTGAAGTTAAATTTAAAATTCAGAAAAACGCATCTTAAAATAAAGCTTTAAACAAAACAAAGAATAAAAAAAAAACGAACACGAATCGAGCCAAAATAATTAAATGACCAAAAATCGCAAAAATTGAAAAGCAAGAACATTTAAGAAATTAGCAAATAGAAAAAAGGTACTGAAAACCCAAAAAAAAAAAAAGAAACAAAAACCAAAGAAATTTGGAAATTACAAAAAAACAGCAGCAGCTAGAAGGATATAAGAAATACTAGCAACAAATATAAGCCAAGCAAGGAGAACGCAACGCCAGCCGCCCACAATAACAACAACAACAGCAACAACATAATTTATCAATTACATTTGCCCGGCCACAACAATAAAAGCAAAAGAAACAAGAATAAGAATAGCCACAATAAGCTCTGAGCTAAATTCCATCCAAGAAGTCAAATTCCAAGGGCCATACAAATATGACAGCATCCTAAAAGTATGCAACATAAATTTTAATGCTGCTGCCAGCAGCAACTGCAGCAGGAGCAGCAGCAACCAAGCGCCCAAGCTTTTGCCTGCTTTCCTCACTCTCTCTCTGTCTGTCTTCTTCTTCGCTTGGATACACTATAATACACTAAAAAAGGAAAACTCCTATAATAAATTAAAAACAGACTTTTACCTATGCAATTATCGTCGCGCTCAACTACGTCAGGTTTCTAAGCGAGTCGCGCGTTTTGGTTAAGCTGCCACTGCCACGCCCCAGCCGCCAAGATGACCATGTGGCAGAGTGGCGGCATGGGAGGCCATGGCTCCCAAAACAACCCATGGATGAAACTGATGGGCATCGTTCACAAGGAGCGCCGACACACGGACAATGTGCAAAGCCAGAGCGGTTCCAACGAGCGCAATTTGAATCAGTAAGTACCAATTTGCATTTATCGATTACTTTTTGCTATCGATTAACACATTATTTGAGACTGAGATTGATCAAATTTACCTATGTGCGTATTGCATATATATATATTTTTTTTATGGGATCATTTTGTGGGAGATATATAAAGAGAGAGACAAAGGAAGAAAGAGAGAATATAATTAGCCCTTAAAAGTAAAAGTGGAATAAAATAAATTAAAGGTAGCTTGGCCGGGAAAGAGAAAAATCTAGATTTTTAAGAAAAATGGAAGAGTGCACATGATTTGAAACAAAAAAGTGGAAGTAGGGCAAATAAGAGAGGACAGAAAAATTTGTGGATGAAGCGAGTGCAGCCTGCCAGCTTTAGGAGGTAAAATATAAAAAAGACGGCTAGAAAGAAAATGAAAACCCTAATTTACAATTCAATTGCATTTAAAGTAAAGATCTTGCTTAGCTAGTTATCGCTCTCATACAGATCTAATTTGAATTTGAATGTCACCTCATGTCAGCTATCAGACCTTTAAATAGATTTCTCTCCGACCTGTTTTTCTCTCACTTTCTCTAGAGACTAATGTTTAGTTAATAGCAGGCAAATTAATTACTTAAATTCAAGTACAATTTGCGAAAAATGGTAAAGAGGAAATCAAAGCTCGCAACTGAATGAGAAATAAGTGAAAAAAGAAAACGTTTACCAAAGTAGACCCAAATACGCCGCTTCATCCTTAGCGCATATCATATGCAGGGCAGTTCCCGCCCACTGCGATGATAAGCAACATTTGCGCATAGCTGGACGTTCGTGGAAATGGAGCGGATTGGAGGGGGGAGGGGAAGTACTTTTACGTGCTGGCACGCGTCCATCGCACTGCTTGCGCCGGAAGGTATGCAACATTGTGTCTTGGGCCGTGAATATGCATACGAATGCGGGTGAATGAGTGAATGAGTGCTGGGTACTCGTAAAACATGTGGCAATTGCGCAATTAAATCGTAAATCCCCCCGGCCCCAATTCCCAGCTGGCATAATGTGCAGCAGACGGTTGGACACAAACATGTTGCAGTGTATTGAATTGTAACTGCCGCACACACAAATCAACGGAACGGTCCTGCCACCTGGCTGCACCACGGCACCACTGAACCACTCCTGGCTGCCATTAACTGTGGCTCTCTGGCCTCTTTTGACTTTTAAAATTGGCTATAAATGCGCTGAAGCATAAATGGATTTACACACATGCAGCTTGTTGTTGCTGCAATCCATTTCCATTGCCATGTTGCATGCAATAACAAGCGGCCATCGTGCCACGCCCCCCCACAGCAACTCCCAGACATTGGCTAGTTGCAGTCGCAGTACCCATTAAAAAACTTTTCAAAGCAACTTGCACATCAAGTTTGTATTTTTTTGTTTAAATAATAAATATTGGTCGCGCCCTTAACTGATATCGATTAAATTTGAATATTTGCAAAGAGAACGTTTACAGCGTATCGTCTAGTCAGGCATTTACTGACAATGTTCGATTCTCCTTTAAAAACCTTGTATTCAGCTTTCATGTGAAAGCAACAAATCATTTCGTTTCGTTTCGTTTCGTTATAAGAAAAAGAGAAAATTAATGGAAGTGGAACACCCACACGCACTTAGGTGCGTTCTATTCCAAATTGTCTCAATTGTAGCAATAAGTTCGGGACATTCATGTTGATGCGCATAATGAAGAGTCCTTGCAAAGCGTTGGGAGAATATAAATTTTTGATCAAATATTTCTTTTGTTTTCCATTTTTTGCTTTTGGCATTGTCAACCTCCTGATTCGCTTCAAGTGGAATAGGGAATTCTTTTTCTGTTTTTTGCGTGTGCTCCAGGGGGTAATGGGGTAGGGACGTGAATTATGTTAAATGATACGAGTCCCTTTCTGTTTGCAGTTCGCTTATTTCAATTTCCATGCTTGAGGAAGAACACAAATAAAATGAGTGTAAAATGTTTGCAAATGTTCTTCAAATGAAAAAAAAAAAAAAATAAAATTAACGAAAAATTGAGAGAAAATAATACAAAGAAAAGGAACATCTACATAATCTGTTACAAATAAATATATGTATGATACAAATATTGACAATTAAATCTTGAATTTAACATTTTCAAAAGCTGGTAAAAATTGAAAACTAAGTTTCCAAAAAAAAAGCTTATTTATGACAGTAAATCTAAGGATCTGATTAGTTTGAACAGCATCTAGTCCCAGGTGCATATTTAGTTCAGTTTAAAAGCAAGTGCAAAATGTTGCATGCATTTATCATTTGCTCATAATGTTGTGGCGCCCCAACACAAACATGCTGCCTTCAAAAGCAACAGCAACAGCAACAGCAGCTACAACAAATAAACAAACAACAACAATAACAATGGGCACATTTTATGCATAAGCACGACGAAGGTCAGAACAAGCTGACATAGAAGGGTTGTTGTCCCTCAACCCCTCGACCCTCATGTGACCAGGATGTGCTTCTGTGGCCTGGCAGCGGACCGTAGCGACCACTTAAAACACAGGCCGACTTGAGCTGCTCGGAAAGATCAGACTTGCGGGGCAGGCAATTGAAATGTGCGCCTTGAAGTAGGCAACGAAATTTAGTGCGCGCGTGTGTGTATTTGTTGTGTATGTTTGTGTGTGCTGCTGCTGTTGTTGTTGTTGTTATTGTTTTGTGTAGTGTGCAACAGTTGAACATTGTGAAATTTACATAAATTTTGTTACATTCCTCAACTGGCCGCGTGTGGCATGTTTGTAGGTAAACTTTGAATTTATAGAATTGTGCACGAAAACTTTTTCCATTTGCTTGGGCGTTGCCTTTGCTTGAGTGTGTCATGTGTGAGTGTGTGTGTGTGTGTGTGTGTGTGTCTGTTGTGTTGTGTGCTGATAGCTTCAAAGCCATGGGCCGGGCATGTTCATATGAATATTTTATTACCTCTCACATGTAGGCGTGTGTGTGTGTGTGTGTGTGTGTGTGTGTGTGTGTGAATGCTGATATTTATGCAAAGGGTCGCCCAGTCGATGTGGCAGATAGCAGCAGCAGCAGAAATTGACGTGGCTGTAATATTTAACGCCGTCGCTACGAAATTCTTGGGACACAGAATGCCTAACACACACACACACCAACACACACACACACACACGCACACCACAACAGGTCACACACTCAGTCAACTATTTTGCATTGAAATTGAAATGTTCGCAGCTTTTGTGCCCAATCATTAGTTGGCTGTGCGACCAGTGCCACATGTGACTGCAGGAAGGGGGCGTGGCGGGGTAGTGCAACGGTAGCTGCGCCATCAAGGTGTGTGTTGGCCTGAAAGGCCATTTAATGACACTCTTCGCCAGCTAAACGACGACTCAACGACAGACGGACTGGCTAGTCAAAAAAAGGGTCGCAGTTGGGTGTAGCCGAGTCGGCTAGGAGATACCCTGTCCCTGTCTGTCTTATATTCACAAATTCACACACACGTACAACTGATCAAGTATATATATTTTTTATCTGTCTGAGATGCTTTCTTTTGCATGTTACCTGAATTTGCACAAAACTATTATACTCTGCTTCAGGCTAAAAAAAAATATATAAAGAGATTTGATTGATTTGCCATGCCCTCAAGAGGCGTAGCCAACACAATTGAGCGAGTTTCAAGTCTCTAGCCTTGCTACGGACAAGTGGACAGTTGGACGTACATTGCACAAACATAATATATTCTTTTCACTTTGTGAACAAGTTTTTGAAAAAAGAAAAAATGATAATAGAAAAAAAGTGAAAATTTTTCATGTTGCTGGCGTGTGGTTGCAACTGTGCAGTTGTTGCTGCTGCAATTTTGTCTGTGCTGCCGCTGTGTATGCAACATCAGCAATCGCGGCAATCGCCGAATGAATACTCATTCACTCGCATTTCGGCAACGTGCTGCGTTGTGCAACAGCAAATGTTTTTTGGTGTTTTCGTCGATTTTCAAAACTCTCCTTTGTTTACCCAATGCACTGCGTATGTGGACAATGCGGTTATGTGGCGGCTCATGGCTGCCATGGTTGCAACAATATTCCAGTTTATAATGCCGAAAATGTAATACTTTGACTGCATTTATTCCTGCGATGAGACATGGGCAAACTTTAGGCGATATGTGTGCAATATATATGCGATAGGTGGGCGATAGTTGAAGAATATATTTGTGAAAGATCTGCAATGAGAAAGAAAGATCCACGATACATTCTAGATAGATTTGCCGTAAATATGTCAGAATCTGGACATATCCGCGATTGCTTTATAAGGATCCAAACTGCTGGCATATCCTTGATAGACCTCGATATATGTTAATAACAGCTTCGCAATAGATATAATATAAATTCGTGTAGATTCAAGAAAGACTTCACTATAAGTTCGCAAAAGATTTGGAATAAATAAATATATATGATAAACCCCGGATTGAATTACGATATCCTTAAGTATCCTCCATTCCCACTAAATTATTTTCTATATATCAGACAAAATTTCAAATTGGGAGCACGAAATTGGCGACGCTTTCGATTTCATAGTGGCCACCTCTGAAGAGGATACCCCAATTTCGAATATATATTAGAGACAATGAGATATGCTACTGACTGACAGATGGGTTTAGATATATGCAGGAAGCGTGGGACAGAGCTTTACAGTTAGCTACTCCTGCCCAGCTGGAGTAGGGCCCAGTTCCATTTGCATTCCCGTTGTTGGACTGCTTCCAAGTATTTTAGCTGTCTAATTGCGAGTCATTTGTTAGGCAACTGCTGCCACTTCCTGTAACACCCCCCCAGCCACGCCTCCATCCCTAAGTCTGGTGCTTATCGGTGGCGCAACACGCGAGCCTCGTGTCTGTTGCAACTTGGCGAGTTAGCGACTCGTTTGGGCCACATTTGTTAGGGCCGAGCAAATCATTTTTCATTTGCCTGTTGAAAATTCGCAAGGCCTTATCTGCTGCGGGCGGATGCAAGGGCTAGGGGGAGGGGGTGGGTGTGGGTGTGTTAGACAGTTCCATTGAACTTCGCTCAAGCGAAATTAATGAGCGCATAAGCGCCTCAATGGCCATAACACGCGCCGAGGGGCGTCCACTGAAGTGCACTAAAGCGAACAACCGCGCGTTGCAGACAACAGAGGGAACAACCGAGGGGAAGGGGGTCCTATATTTGTCTGTATGTGTGTGTGTGTGTGTGTGTGTGCGTTTGTGTGTGTGCGTTTGTGTGTGTGCTCCTGCGTGAGAGAGAGCTGGTCATTTGGCATTTTAATGACGGTCATAAAACGCAAAGTGTCAATGCGAAGCGATTGAAAATGTCAACGAAAAGAGAAGCAAAACGTTTAAAGGCAAATTTGCTCGAATACAGCATACCCTACACGTTTAATTGGGTTATTTAAATAGCTTATTTATAATAATATAAAATAAAAACCATAAAATCTCATCTAAACATAAGCGTATACATGTTTTCCTGTATTAACTGTAGTCTCAGCTTAATATCTGATCAAGAATGATAGACTAACAGAAGCCAATTATCTTATAAAATCACATTTGCTAATATACACATATTTATTGATCTAAACGACTGGCACATATCCTACAGCTCATGAGAGCTCACAGATTTTTATATAGAAGCTTATCTATATTTTCATATAAAAACAATTTATTTGGTATTTGAGCCTACCTTATACATTTGATAGCTGCAGGGTATTTACAATCCGACAACTTGGCCAACAATTCAGGCTGACATTTCAATTGGCGTAGCCATAAAAAAAAAGAAAAAACAATAACAACAAAAGCAGCAGCGACAACAATAAAAACAACGCAGCAGCCGAACATTTGACTTTGATTCCGAGATGCGGCTAAAGAAAAATGGATGAGAGCAAAAAACAAGACCAACAAGCCCAAAAAGCAAAACAGTCAAACGAAAACAAGGCAACTCAAAGTACACAAAAAAAACACAAAAAAAAAACAAAAGCATTGGCAGCACTCAATTAACGCATTTAAAACTGCAATGCAACGACGAGGCAGCTTCTTAGCCGCCCTCCTTTTGATACTATTTTGTCTTTTTTTATTTTTGTTTAAAGAAAATGTGTTCAATAATGGATACAATGGTTTTGTGACAGTGTACGTGACGGACAGACTTCATTACGACTAGCTGAGACCAAACCGTTTTGCCTTCGTTTCAAATAGAGAATATCGGACTTGAAAGCATCCTAAAAATCGATAAATATCAATTTACTTATGTTTTTAAATCACATATTTCAAATTTCCCTAATTATGTTTAGGAAATGTAAATCGTTTTTTTTAAATTCCTCCAATTTTTTATAAATCGATAAATATCGTATTTTTTCGATAAGACACTGATTTTATGAAAAGCGATTATCGATTTAAAATCAATTTTTTTTTATATCCAACATGTCTCTAAGAATTTCAGAGTTTGAGAATTCAAGTGTTTTTGGCATTTAGTATTTTATTTTACAGCATTGAATAGGGTATCTGCTAACAGGGCATTCCTGACTGGAGCACTTTTTACTGGCTGTTGGCCATCGCATGGGCTGCACTTGGCCGAGTGCTGAATCTGAATGTGAATCTCAATCTGAATGTAGGCGGCACCTCTTGTTTTCTGTGTGTTGGGAGTGTTTATTTTGAGCCACGACAATTGTTGATGTTGTTGCTGCTGCTGCTGCTGTTTCTGTTGTTGTTGTTGGGCATTGAGCGCATGCAACTTTTGTTTGTGGCACGCAGCAAACGATAGGCAACAGCAGCAGCAGCAACCTGAGCCATTGTCTGCCACACAATGCGGCACCATGTGGATGACGACTACAGTGCTTCAGCAATTGAGCTGAGTCCCAGCGAGGATGCTTAGATGCAGCTATTATAAAGCACACACACACACACACACAAAATGCGAATGATAGCTGAAATCAGGCATGAGGACGAAATGTTGCATGAAGGCACTCAGGAGGAGCATTATGCCATCGTCGCCAGCGCCACAATCAATCAATCAATCTTTTGCCCTTCGCCCATGACCTCAATCAATGTTGGGCAAAATTGAAACGAAAGAGACTCCAAATTGGAAAGCCTTTCCACTAGTTCTTCACCGTCTTGCAACTTTCATAAAATTGCCACAGAACGCATCCAACCGAAAATAATGCCTCTTTTTCGCCTTTTTCGCCTCTTCGATTCTGCGTTCAAATTTCGCTCTTCAATATTACTTTTTTCCACTTCCCACCCATTTACTAATTGTTGGATGAGTTTCTCAATTTGAATTCGCAATATTGAAGAAATGAATTCAGAGCGGCGTTATTGGGACTTAAAGTCCGAAAAGGTATTTAGATTTCAAATATTTTAAAAAACACCTAATTATTTAATATAGAAACACTTTACAAGTTATGTCCTAATTTTAAAGTAAAAAATAAAAAATAAAAAAATAAATAAAAACCATAGAAACCATCATTTTCTCAATTAAAAATTATATAGTGAAAAATTAATTAAATTAATATATGTATACATATAGTTTTAACTTTCAGAAATAGTAAAGCCTTTCAATTACTTTTTGTAATTGTCAAATATCAGACAAACATTTTTGAAATTTTGAAATACCGATCAAATTTGCTTCCCAAATTTTTAAGACAATTCTTTACAAGAATCGTGCGTTTCAAGGATACTTTTTGAGTCTTTCCTTGCTCATTTTTGTGGGGATACAAATACCTTTTAATTTTCAGCTAACGCTTTTCATTGCGTTGATGGCCTAAATTGAATTAATTTACCTAAATGAGGTGTGTTGTAATCTCTTATAGCTACATATGTTCATTTGTTTGTCGCTTGGGGGCTTGTCTGAATTGGGGTATGCCACACCTATTTTGGCCGCCCCCTTTCAGTGTATTACAAGAAATAATTTAACGCTTCGCTGGTTCCGCATATTTTGGCACGATTATTGGCACATCGAGTGCTGGTTGTTGTCCTTGTTGTAATTGCTGTCGGAATGATTGCTAGCCAATTATTGCTCTAGCAGATTCTGTTAGATGAGGAGGATGAGCATTAACAACAACGACAACAACAAAAAACAGACGGTGATCAAGTCCATGAAATTGTATTGGTTTTCATGGTCCAGTGAGCTGGACACAAACACAAACACAAGCGCTTTTTCTCGCTGTTCGTGTTAAAAAAAGAAATGTCAATTACATTTTGCATTTTAATTAAAGAGTAAACTGATGGCCGTCCCCTTTTCACTTTGCCCCACATACGCTGCACTTGAACTTGATAGTGGAATAAGAACCCGAAAACAAACTGTTGCAGGGTTGGGGTCAACTGGTTGATAAGCTGAAGGATTCAGGTGGTGGAGGCGGAGGAGGAGGTGAAGTGTTTGGTCAGCTGCCAGCACTGAACCATGAAAATTGGGCAAAGTGAAAGTCAAGTGAGAGCAACTGCCAAATACGCTTAAGCGCTATACAGCTGTTTTCCAAGTCCCCGCTCAAAAACCGCCCAATCCAACCCAGACTCCATTTATACTCCAGACTCTTGGCAATTTGACAACGGCGCATTATCCTTACAAATGGCTGCCCAACAGCAGCTGTGAAACAAAATACATATATATATTTATATATACATGTTTTTGAAAAATGATGTGAAACGAACTTGAGCGTCAGAGTAGGGGCTTTGGCGGCAAGTCAAGCTGGTTTTGTTGGCATTTTGCCAAATTTTCGTGTTACATTTAAAACTGCATAAATCAAAGCACAGTAAGGGCACACACACACACACACGCGCAAATGCTAATTGAATCGAGCCAAATGGACGGCAGATGCCGCTCAATTAGCCACTGATTGAACGAACGGTAATTTATAAAGCATTGAAAGTTGTAGCTGACAAAAGAAAATTGTGAACTGCCTCTGACACAATCCAAAGATTACTTTTTAATTTATATTGATTTTACATTAATTTCGCTCAGAGCTAAACAGCTTTGGCAGTTTAGCAGCTTAATTTACGTAAGCGTAACTGATCAAAACAAATGAAATTTGAGTTATTTTTGTTTGGAAATTGCATTAAAATTGGATTGAAAATATTTTTGCAAGCACAAAACATCTATTTTCATAATATATTGAACTGGTGTTATGATCTTAACTAATACAATATTTTATCACAAAATTGATTTTATAAAAGGCAAATTTGCAAAATTATTAGAAGCTCTATGCATTTTTAATTTGTTTATTGAACTTTAACAATGTCTTTAAAAATGTGTCTGAAAAATCTGTAGTATCCTGTTTTAAAACTGAAGGAGATAATTTTAATTTATTTATTTGATATATGTAAAAATAATGTAGAATACATCGATTTAAAGCTTATAAGCTTATGCTTATTACTGAAAGTAAATTGAATTGATCTCTGATGTTTGTGGCTTTAAAATTGAATTTAATACATAAACAATTTATTTTCATTTTAATCAATTTGCATTCTTAAAGCTGTTGCTTAAAGTCTCGTGCAGTTCTCAATTTGATGATCGTCTGATCAATGCCGTCAGCTGCTTGTCTCGCTGATTACGCAAAGCTAAAGAAAATGGGCAAAATATGTGAAAATCCAACGGGGAAAACAGTTGGAAATTGCGCACGCAATTACAAAGGCAAATAAAGCTGGTAGGACAGGCAGCCGAGGGGGGCGTATTACAATTTCACTAGGCAACGAAAAAATGCAAATTGTCAGACGTGCAACACAATCGGAGGCTGCCACCCACCCAACGGGGGCTGCCTGAACTGAATGCGGCACGCACACGAGGCGAATGTGAAACGGAATTGAAATGTGCCGAAATGTTGGCGGATAAGAGTGTGTGTGTGAGCGGGGGGTGGTGGGGAGCTGGGACAGTATGCAAAGCCAATTCTGGGGAGAGGGGGTGGGGGTGGGGGGGGGGGGGGGGGGGGGGGGGGGGGGGGGGGGGGGGGGGGGGGGGGGGGGGGGGGGAGGGAGGTCCTTTGGTAGGACCTCAGTTTCGGCTAGAGTGTTCCGGCAGTGAAATGCCTCAGTCAGTCAATCATTCAGTCAGTCAATCAATCTGTGCGCCTGTCAGTCAGTCGGCCAATGCACAAACCGTACAGTTGTGACATTTGAGAGTATTCCCCATGCCACACACACACAACACACACACACACACGCACACTACTTTGGCACACGCGCTGTTTCCGCTGGCTGGGGTTTCAAGCTGCAGCTGAACTTGTTGCTGCTGCGTCAAGAGGCAGCAGGAGGCACCAAGTAGGCGCAGCAGCAGGCGGTGCACACATAATTGATGAAGCAGACGCGGATAATGTCAACATTATTGCAGCTAATTGCAGACGTTTCAAGCGGTGCACGCGGCGCGGGTGGTCCGGGGTCCGGGGTCCGGGCACAGTCGCTTCGTTTAGCTCATTAGGGTCAACTCGAATGGCTAAAACTAGTCGGCAAATCTGCCACACACTCAACTCAGACTGAGCACAGTTTGTGGCACAAACTCGCCGACTTCATACAAATTTTTTTTTGTTTACCAAAATGTTGCCTAAATTATTCACTTTACTCCTGTTTTGAATGTTTCAATCAATTAGGCAGCAAGCGATTTCAAAGCTGTTTTTTAAAAAGAAAAAAAAACCCAAAACGAGAAATTTAATAAAATGAAACTCTTTAAAATATATATTTTATCATATTTAACTGCAAGTTTTAAGCTAAATTTATTTGTAATCACAAAATGTTTGATTTAAATTTGTGTACTTGAAATTTGCATTCGTAGTGGAAACCCAACCGTTTTTGATGTAAGTTTTATCTCTTGGAATTATGGGGTTTTTAAATAAAGTGCTTGAAACTAAACTAATGTTTTCAAGTAAAAAATTGGATTTTGATTTGAAGTACTTATACTTGGATAAAAATTATTGTTAATGTAATGATTTTTTTTAATATTTTTTTTTTATTTATGTTTGGTCTATGTTTCAGATTTTAGAGAAATTTACCTAGTTGCATCCAAAATATCTGCTGTTATCTATATTCAATTTATAATCTTCCAAATATACCATATTAATTAATAATATATATTTGTAATTTCATATTTATGTTTTTTTGGGAATTTGTGGCATTTAATCGAGAATACGGCTCTTTATTTCTCTCCCGACACTACGAGCATTAATTGATTTTCATCTCTATTGTATTATTGTCTACTCAGACTTTTATTTGTCTTTGTTAAATTGTGATTTATGTCTGCTTTTGTTTGTTTGTTGTCGCAAATTAACATTTCGCACCTCGCAATTGATCGCATCTTCTTTTACGATATATTGTTTAATTGCATATTCAATTATCGGATGTCTACGAGAAATTCAATAGCTGATAATATTATTATTCGAGCATGTCAGGTAAATACGAGAATGTAAGTTAAAGGAACGAAAGGGGCACGTGAACGAAATTCGGTTGGAAATGCTAGACTGCCAGTTACCCTATACTTACTTTTGGGGCAAGGCAAGGAAAAGCTCGATTCTAAGATTGGGTCCTGGCTATACACAGCCCAAAATGTCTATATCTGTTTTTAATATGTTCTGTTTACGTTTAGAGGCTAATTTAATAACTTAATGAAAATTATTTTCTAAATCTTCTATTTGATTTTTTTTTAACGTTTCTTCGTTTTCATTATTTGCTGTTCTTCAAAATAAGTTTACCTATATATTTCTCTGTGCCCTGAATTTTATATAAGTTCAAGCAAGATCGAACGGTCCCCTAATCAAACAGGCAATCTTTGATTTCCTTAAATCAATTTGCCAACATTTTCAAATACTTTAGCTATAATAGCTAAATTAACTAACCCACATAATTAACACATTTCTCCGGCTTACAATTAAATAAATCACACGTGTGTGGTAAAAAAAAGAACAATTTGCATTTATTTTGTTAAGAATTTGACTTAAATATTATCAGCAACCAGACGATGCTCATTGTAGCGTATAGGATATGTGAGTGCGTTGCCCTTGTCCCAGGAGTAGAGTTCCTGCAGAGGATGTAAATATATGTAAATATGCGTAAAATTGAATGGATAGAAAATCAAATCCAAATACTTACCACAGTCAGGGGATTATAGCCAACGGTAGTCGTATAGCTGAAGGGATTTGAGAAGGGCAGATTCGCATTGAGCAGCTTGCCCTTGTAGAGATCGACTACATAGCGTATTTGGGTATTTTTATCGGTGCCCGAATCGATGGCATATAAATTGCCGCAGACAATAAACATCTCGCCAAACTGTTTGTGATCGAGTGTTATATTGAAATTGTACTGCAATCGCAGGGTCTCAGCATCCAGCTGAAAACAATGCCAGAAAATAGCCAAATAATGAAAATGTATATTTAAATTATGATTTTGATAGAATTTTACCTTAGCCACCAGCGTATTGTTGGAGTCCTGTGTGCTGTAGATGACCCAGAGACCCACCTCGTCCACATTGAAGTCCATGTAGTTGTAGTCCGTGGCGTAGAGTCGATTCCCAGCAGCGACTCCCGCGTATGGCAATTGTATGCCTAAAATATGTATTCATACAAGTATATATTGGTGATATGAGCAGGTTGTATTCTCACTTGTCTTCTTGGAGGTCGTCAAATCCAGCTTGACAACCAAATCGGAGTTCTTTTGCTGATAGTAGAACGAACCGTTATAAACCACATGCGCATTGCCCTGAAAATAATGAAAATATTTTAGCTTCTTAGGGGGGATTTAGATACAATTACGAACCTGAAAGCCCTCGCTTATTTCGTACTTATGCCTGGGCACACTGTTCATGCGATACTGTATGCGCGTGGAGAACTCGAACAGATTGTAGGCATCATTCTCATTGGTCACAAAGGTCTTCTCGCGATCCACCTCCCGGGGCGCCGCATCGCGCAGCCACGAGCCGAACTTCTCATTGACAACCTTGTGGAAAACGGGTTTACCCACCGCATACAGATAACAGGCTAAGAATTCGGGATATATGTAAGATATATATGTAGATGATACATTTTTGTGGATTGCTTACTCTTGGCACGCTTGGGCAGGCCCGGATAGCTGCGATTGCCTGCGGGCTGTATCTCAAAGTTGTTCAGTATGGAATCCTTGCACTGATACAAGCTAAAGTAATCAGCGACTAGTTGGTTCAGTTGCTCACCTCAGTTGGGATTGGTTAAGTGTGCTCACCTGGGATCCGGACACTGATCACAAACGGGACATTCGCTTTCGGGCGGTCGCTGTCCATAGACCTTGACATTGTTGCCCACATAGGGCGTCTCGCTGTTTGGATCCTGGGCTGCAGTGCCCCCAAGGGATCAATCAGATTACCAGACCATGTATTGGGTTAGGTTAAGACTTACGTGCTATCTCAAAGTTGACCATGGTCGCATTCAGCTCATTGCGCGCCACGCAATGATAATAGCCAAAATCGTCCTTGCGCAAATTGCTGATGGTCAGGCGCATGGAGGTCTTGAAGCTGAAAGCAGGACTCTTATTTTTAATGGGAAGAAAAACAAGTGCAGCTATTCAAACACACCCATCTGGATAGGATTCGATGCGGTATTTATCGCTGGGATCGAGTATTTTGCCATCGTAGGCACGCTCCCAGTAGCGTATGGCCTCCGGGAAGGCCTCCACCTGGCACTCCAGAGTGGCGCTGCTCTGATACTCCGCATAGATCATTTGCCGGTACACCGATATCATGGGCGCAACTGCAACGGGTCGGATCGGGTTGGAGCGGGGTAAACAGTCAGTGGAAATCTACTCACAGTGCACCTCCACCAGGAACGTGGCATTGGCCACGGGCGCAATCCCGTTGTTGGCATGGCAGGTGTAGGCGGCCATTTGATGCCGCGTGATGTTTGTGAACTTGATGAACTGGCCACTGATGGAGCTTACTGTCGGATCATATTAGATACGATTTAGTTACCAATTAGGGTCAGGTCCTGTTTCTACTCACGCTCGATGCCATTCAGGTTGATGGTGCGTCCGTCGTCCCGTCGCCATTCGACCTGCGGCTGCGGATTGCCCGTCGCCGAGCAGCTCATGTTAAGCGTTTTGCCCTCCTCCACAATGACGCTGCGCCGGAAACTGGGCGCATTGATATCTGCGGGAGCCAAGCTTAGTCCGGCCCGAATGAGAACCCCGCAATATTCGCTCACCTGTTATCGAGGGTGGGATCAGCAGATCGTTGGAGGCGCTGCCGTTCGGGAACTGCATCTTCCATGTGTTGATGCCCGGCACGCCCGGAGTGCCGTTGGTGCCCGGCTTGCCGGGACGTCCGCGCGGACCAGCGATGCCTGTGACGGGGTCAAGACGGGGTCGAATTAAACGGAAACTGTTCCCCGACCGACTGTTTACTCACCCTTTAGTCCCCTATCGCCGGGCGGTCCTTGTGCGCCCTTTGGCCCTGTTATGGACATGCCGTCCTTGCCGTCTTTGCCATGCAGGCCGTCCTTGCCGTCGCGGCCAGGCAGTCCGTTTTTGCCATCGGCACCCGCACGTCCGGGCACACCGTCCAGGCCCGGCTCACCGGGCACGCCGTCCCGCCCGTCGAGGCCCGCCCGGCCGACGGCGCCCGCATCGCCTTTGGGGCCGCGGGGGCCTGTTGCGCCCTGCTGGCCGACACCGTCGACGCCGGGTGCGCCTGGGAGGCCGACATCGCCACGATTGCCCTTCGGACCGGGTATGCCCGGCAGGCCGGGATTACCGGTGGGTCCCTTGGGCCCAACCGGACCCGTCGGTCCCGCAGGCGCCGGCGGGCAATAGTCCTGGGTGCCCTTGCAGAAGCCGGTGATTATCTTCTCCGGCACACGGCAGTAGGTGTTCAAATAGATCCACTCGTCACCGCCCGGAGCGGCGCCCTTCAGTCCCGTCCGCTTGCGTATCTCCGTGTCCTGCTCCTCCAGCACCTTGCGGTGATTCGGATTGAAGAACTCGATCAGTGGATCTGCTGCAATGAGAGAAGCACATTTTGAAGTTCGCCGCAGCTCAAGGAGCTCCAAAGCTGCTCCACTTGCCGTGCATCGAAGCGGGCGAGGACGAGGCGATGTCCCTGCGGACGCGCCTCTCATTGGGCAGCTGGCTGAGCAGATTGGCGTTCATCTTGCGCTCGTTCCGGACGACGCCGTGGCCCAAGCTGTGCGGTTGTGCTGTTGTTGGACTGCAAATTGGTAACACAAGAAAATGAATGGAATGAAACTAGTTCCGGAACTAACTCGAACAAATGTTGTGGAACTAGTTCCGGAACTATAAAGTATATTGATTGCTTGACAGAGGTTGTATTTTAAAAGAGACTTGAAAAAAGCTGAAAAGTAAGGCAACTATATTTAGCGGAACTAGCTCAAAGAACTAGAAAAAAATATATATTAATTTTAGATGTATTACAGTACTTGTAGAAAAACACAAATGTTAGTAATTGCTTTTAATTGGAACTAGTTCCGGAACAACAAAGATAATGATTCAACTTACCTCGCCTCCAGGGGATAATCCCTTGCCATGATCTGCATAACCATGGCGCGCAGCACATGATCCGATCGCAGCAGTTCATCCTGGAATCGGTTGCGGAACGCTCGCTGGCCGAGCAGGGCGGGCGTGGCCGCCTCCCCGCCGGCCTGTGTGTGCGTGTAGAACAGAATCGCCAGTGTGGCCAGCATCAGTGTGAGTGCGCCCAGATAGATGTAGACGAGGGCGAGGGAGGTGCCCTCCGTTTTGTGGATGCAGTTGCAGCCGCACTTGCAGGGCACCGCAATTGACTGCTGCATATGCTGGCAACTCTGGCAGCGTTTGTCCGCCTCGTTGTTCAGCAGCATGTTGGCCACCAGCTGTGTGGTCGAGTCTGTCAGCTCCCTGGAGTCTCCACTGTCAATAGCGGTTGTTGTTGTTTTTGTTGTCTGGGTTTCCAGTTCCGCCTGCGCCTGCGCCTCGCGACGCTTTTTTGGATTGTTGACACTCTGATTAACGGCCAGCAGCATCTTGGCGGGCACCTGTTCGATCGGTTCAATTAAAAAACTAAAAGATCCCAAACTTTTTTCATTTGATTTATGGCACACGAGTGCAGCACAAAACAAAAAAAATCACCAAATAAATAAAACGACAACAAGGGAAAAAAAAACACAAAGATGAATAAATAAGCCACTTGTATTTTTAGAACATTCAAGTGGGCGCACTATTTACGCGAGCTGTCTACAGTTCGAAGCGTTCGCATCGGGGCAGTATAGGCTATTTATTGAAAGCCTTTTTTATATTCCAGACACCCAGTGCCCCACTGCCCCGCCGCACCGCCACAAGCGGCAAACAGAAAAGTTGTGAAAGGCAAACAACTCAAGTCAATAGTTTTGCAGGGGCGGAGGCAAGTTTTGGCTCTGAGAGGGGTCGTTGGTTGAATGCAAAGTGCGAAAGGCACGAGGCTCCCGTTAATTTCCGCAGCACGTCAATTTTTAAACTCTCCGGCTATTTTATACGTACGTACGTCTGAACATGCGATTTACTGCGATTTGATGCGATGCGTTTCAACAACTTTTCCACACTTTTTGGCCACACTGTGGCGAGAGAGAGAGAGAGTGAATGAGCGAGTAAGAGAGACAGAGCGCGCGTTGGAGAGGCAAACCGAACGCGTTGGCGTCTAATTTCCGACTAAAATTTTGTGTGCGACAATTTTCCATTTCGCCGGCATGTGGGTGCGCGAGAGTGTGTGTGTGCGTGTGTGTGTGTGTGTGTGTGTGTGTGTGTGTGCGCTGCGTTTTGTTTTTATAAGAGAGCAAACCTGGCATATCCGAAACTTCAAAGAGAGCGAGCGACGAGAGAGTTGCCGGCGGCTGACAAAACAGCGCAACTTCCCCAAAGGCTCTTAAAAAAATGATTTAAAAATATTAAAAACAAAAAAAGGAAACTCACATATTCTAGAACTATTTCAAGCAACAGCTTTTACTCTCGCTCCCAGAGCGGGTCTATTCGCTATTTACTTCGCCAGGCAGACGCATGCGTCCTGCTGCATACAACGCCGGAGTGCTGCAGGGAGGGGGGCGGGGGGAGGAGGTCACAGGGAAAGCGGCCTTTGAAAGCAAAAACAACAAACGCACATGTTCCGCCTCTTTTGGAACATATGAGTGAGCAAATGTTCTCTTTATTAGCAGCGCACAATATACAATAATATCCTCAACAAGTATGAATGCGGCTGTGAATGTGAGTGTGAATGAGAGTGTGAGTATGAGTGCGAGTATGAATGCGCCAATCATATGAGTACTCGTTATTTAGCGAGTTGCTTTATGCACTCTTATTGGCAATTTGCATTTCTAAACATTTTATTTTTATTTTTTTGGTGCATATTTATATTAATATTTGTAGAATTATTTATATATATATTATTATATTTTAATTAATGGGAATTGATAATACTTGAATATTTGAGTTTTTGTGGTAAAAGTAACCCAATAAGGAACCAACTTAAAAACTATTAATTCTTTACTAAAATTCAAAAAAATTAACAGAATGGTTCCCCAAAAAATCGTATAAAAAAAACCTGTAAAAAGTTTAGCAAAATGATATAGATTTTTTTAAAATCTAAATAAACACGCCCTAAAAATGAATGGGCTATATTTAAAATTTCACGTTTTTTAAACATTTTAGGTTTTAAAATATATTTTTAAGAAAAAAGTTTTTTAATAAAAGAAAGAAAAAAAGGAAACAAACGCATAAGCTTCTATAACAAAAATAATTTATATTACTTTTAAAATCATCAAAAGAAACTTGTGTGAAAAAAGAGAAATTTCAAGATTTAAAATCGTGTTAAAAATTAGGTGCATATATATATATTTATATTTATATATATATAATTTTATTTATTTATATATACATTAATATTTATATTTATCTGTAGCCAATTAAATAATATCTGACAATTATAATAGATAAACAAACAATAGAATTCCTGTTACAGCAATTTAAACTTTACTCTCTTGCGCCCGACTGTTTGTCTATAAATTATGCTCTGCAACTCAAGCATTAAGTGGACATTCAGATTTGTTCTCCCCGTACTTCATTCACAATTGTTTGCATAGGTACAAGAACTGAAAGAGAGAGGAGGAAGAATAAACACAAGTACTTGAGCTGGGGGCATGTTGTTTTATCTAGCAAGAAGCAGAAGCACACGAAGAAGATGAAGAAAAATAGCAGATAACCAGCAGATGACACTGAGTTTTACTTTTATTGTTTTTTTTTTGGCAATTTATTTCAAAAATAAACTCAATTTACCCAACTGAGCACCTTTATAAAGTTGGCAATTGAAACAAAAGGGGAACCCCCGCCTCTCGCCTCCCCCTGTTGTTTCCCCCCTCGTGTCTACCCCCAGCCAAGCTGTAAGTAGTTTGCTCTTCATTTGCATTTGCAGAGCCAAATCGGTTTGTGAATTCAATTTCCATTAGCCGGAGACGCGCACAAAGCACGGCCAAGCTCAATGAGGCGTAAAGAGGTCGTTAGCTGTGCAACAACAACAACAACATTAGCATCAGCAGCAGCAGCAGCATCAGCAGCAATGACAACAATTCATTTACTTTTTAGTTACATAAGCATAAGAGCAGCTTCTTAGCCGCGTTCAGGGCGAGTGACCAAAGTGTCAGCGCATATCAGACAAGAGTCAGCTAAGCCGCAGGACAAAGGCCACAGCCTGAAGCACAGGTAACCGACAACAGGAACAGGAACAGCACCAACAACAGCAGCAACAGCAACAACCGCAGCAACAATCTTCCATTTGCTGAGACGCAAGTTGGCAACAGAATCAGCATTCAACTGGATTCAAGTGCGCCGAGCACTGCCAATAAGCCGATTATGTTTATGCCAAGCAACAAGCCACAACAGCAACAGCAGCAGCAATAACAACAACAACAACAACAGCAGCAACAACTGTGCCAGCAACAGTATCTAGCTAAATAAATCACAATGTCAAGACGTTGCTTTTAAACAAGAGCAAAGCGAGTTTTGGTATGCCTGGCAATGACTGATATTGAACCGACGAAGAGAGAGTTACCTTTTGAGCCTGCCAAGGATTAAATATCCTCCCGGGCTCACTTAAATAATGACGTCGTCTTAAATGTTCGTCCGGTTATTCAAGGTAAAGAAATTTGGCTTCAATATTCCTAAATGAAGTAACATCAATTAGTATAAAATACGTACAATAAGTACGTAATACTCATTGCAAGAATTCTTTCTTATTTCCAACCTACTGTATTTAAGTCTAATATCTGGATTTTGGAAAGCTGACTCTTTGAAATTTTTGGGGTAAAAAGGCAAAAACATTTTTTTCTATAAAAACTAATATTTTCTTCAATTGCTCTTATACCTATTTATAAGATACGCAAGAATATTGAAAATAGTAATTATTTCAACTTGATCAAGATGTCAATGGATTGGATAAACAATATAATTTATTCATGCGAAGCTTAAAAGATGTTCATTGACTAAGAATTAGACACGGTATTGAAAGAGCTTTGTCTAGTTAAATTGGAAAGCCAAAAAATGGTTAAGTTGTTCTTAAAATTTTCGTATGGTATATATAAGATACATAGATAATCCGTGTTATATTGTTAACTGTCAATTTTAAACTTGTTCAAAAACATTTTGAATAAGAAGATATTTATTTAAATAAACTAATTTTTTGGCCTATATTTATAAGATACCTTGCTTTAAAGATTTTACTTGGGAGTTCTTAGGGGCATTTAAAAATAAGTACTATTTATTTGAGTAAAAGCCTTGTTAAGATATCATTAAAGAATTATGAAATTTTTCTTCATTGAGATATAGCAGGTTATATAGCAAACCGATGCAGTCTACTGCGAAACATGTGTTGCCTGCAACAAAAAAATATGGAACTATGCCAAATTCCATGAAGATACACAAATAGGTCAGTCTGGCCAAGTTCACACGGGCTCTTAAATAGATAGTTGGAGAGTAGAGAAAAGTACAAAGCTTTTGCTTGTTGGTGTCGTTAAAGCATAAAATGTGTTTCCTTCAAAATGTTGTACGTTGTGCAGCTGTCAGGCCTTCGTTTAGCATAGGCCAGCGGCGGTACAATGTTGCGTATGAGCAATGCAAAAGCGAAGCAAATTAACCAAACGATTTTACGACTGCTTCAGGCGCACTTCCAACTTGGCTTTTATGAGGCCAGCAGCAGCAGCAGCAGTTGGCACCTGAGCAATACTAGAAATGAAACTGAAAATGTCACAAGAGACTTTTTATACTCGTTCATTAAAGGGAATAGAGTATATACGGTTTGCGTATGTTTGTCTCCTCTATTGAAGGTAGAGTCTTGAAATTTGGAATATATACTCGTGTATATCTGCATCAGATAATGTATTACGGTTTGTGGGCTTACGGCGTGAAAATTTGCTAAAATTTATGTATATATTCCTCAGCTATAAAACTAGACCAAATTTTTGCAGAGATAATAAAATTTACAGATTTAATTATTTATCCTCTAGATTGATTCTGATATTAAAATATATTATATATAATATTGAAAATAATTTATGAATATTTGAATGAATGGATATTTTTAATCAAAATCAACATAAAATTCTTATAAAAATGTAAACAAGTATGGAACTGTCGGTTACACCCGACTGTAATGCTCTTACTTGTTTATGCTGCACTCTCGGAACATCCAAGGCGAAAACTTCAGTTTTGCAGTTCTTTACGATGGCAAATTTTGAAATTAATTTAAGTTTTTTTTGTTTAGTATTTTTCCTAAAGATTTGTTAAGTCAACGCATTGAATGAGCTGAGCGAAATGTAATTTACTAAGAATTAAGCTCAGTGTGTCTTTAAATGGTTCCTTTCGAAACCAATTTTAAATGATTTAACAAAGTAGCTAGTTTAGCTCTTTACTCGATAAATTCTTAAACATAAAGTACAGATACGAGTGAATTAAAATTGTAATTGATAATTTCACTTTTGAGTATAGCAGCTATAAATAAATAGTGCACATTTTCTATATGTCTGGAGGGATATTTAATATTCAGCCATTAGTTTCCATTTCTCTATCGTTATTTTTTGAAATATAAGTACATTATTCGGTTTGAAAGCGTGAACATGGTAAATGCTTTGGGATCTGTGCAGTAAATTCTTGTTTCAAAATGGAATTTAACTTCATGAAAATTCCAAACATTTCGAGTCGAATTCATTTAACTTATTTCAAGCGCATCGACAACGATATATCCTTTATTTAACTGCACTTACTTTCTGGTCTGGCCAATAAATCGTTTGTAAATAAAAGGAAAAGTCTTTAATTGACCCTCAGTTAGCGACTTTAAATTAAAAAGCCGATGCATAAAGTACGCTGGGTTTTTGTGCCTCACTCTTTGTTTTCTTACTTCTGCCAGTTAAATTGGCCTAATTGCCGCTGTGGGCGTGGCAATTGAGCAGTTTAAATATTCACACGCCTTGTTGCCACGCCTGCTCGTGGGCCTGGGTGTATTGAAAAGCGTCTACGGAAATTTCGACATCGCATCGTTTGTCGTGGCTGCCTTTTTTCCACTTTCCTTTTTTTTCTTTTTTTTGTTTTTGTTGTTTATTTTTTCTGCTCGGTTTTCTGTGCTTTTTTTTTTTTTTGGCTCGTTTAGTTCGTTTGCATTTTCTTTGCATATTTATGAGGGCGACGCCGGCGTCGGCGTCGCCGTCGACGTTGACGCCGAGCGGCCCTGCGCTTATCGCTGTTGCCGTTGCGGCTGATGTTCAATAACCCACAGGAATGTGAGGTGTGTGGGGTAGGTTGGGATGGTGGGAAAGGGGGACCTGAGTGGGTTGGGTGCCAGCTAAAGTCCTCTGACGGATCAAGAGTTTCGGCAGCAGACAATAAAATAAACAAGTTAGAATGTGCGAGCGGCGAGCGTAGTCGCCTGGCAGATACCCTGCAACCATAAACACGTATTGTATTATTTTTGTATATATCAAACAAAGATAACAAGATGTTATATTGGTATATTTTTATTGATTTATTTTATAAGATCATATGCAAATGATTGCAAATGATTGATAAGATATCGAAAGCACAAAAATTTGTGCTCCTGAATATTAAACCCCAATTCAGGCTAGTCGCTCTTCTAAAATTGCTTTAAAAACAAATACATTTGAAATAAAAGGAATCTATAATATATAAATACACTTTATGGCATACTAAAAAATATATAAAAAAGAGTTAGATTGATTTTCGCATATGATAGACAAAAAAAATTGAGGCTCGCATCAACCCTTTTCATGTGCACAAAATCAATATACCCTGTCTCGAACATTTTCAATGGGTGCAAAGAACAGCAGGCGGTTGCTGAGGCGCAGCGGTGAGAACTGATAAGTTAGAAGTGCGGCACGTAGCAGCATCCTGAGCCGGCAGTGCAGCATTTTTTATTGCTAAAAATATACACACACACACACACACATACACAGTAAACACACAGAGGCAAAGAGACAAGCTGAAGCTGCTGAGACGCTGCTCGTGAAAGCCTCAAAACTGCCGCAGAAGCCGAGCCGAAACGAGCCGAGCCGAGCCGAGCCGAAACGAGCTGAGCCGAGACGCGTCGCGTCGAGCGCAGAGCACGTGCTCGCTGCTGCTGAGCAACAAATGCCGACAGCTACGGCGACGACGACGCCGACGTCGGCAGCGCTGCGCATATGAACGCCAACGTCTGTCTGCAGCGCTAAGAAGCGAAACTTGTTGAAATTTCGAACAGCGAAGCACTGGAAGTCCGAAAATCTGAAACATAAAATAAAGCTCGGCGTGCGAAACTTTTACTTGCATGGCCAAAGCTTTACATAGAGGGCGCCCGTGTGTGAGCGGTGACGTCACGGCCGAAACACTTGACCTTAGCAAGCTTATTGACGTCCTCGAAAGCTCAGCGGCTGATCGACAGCTTTCTTCACGCGAAAAGCTGGCGACGTCGCAGTCATCGCCCCACTGTGCGTCGCTGTGTCAATGTCCCTTGAACTTTGTACACGCCAAAAGTTTCCCATTTCACAGACGCACTTGAAACGGGGTCACGGGGTCATTGTGTGTGACGTCAGCGCCTGACCTCAACTCAATCCAACTCAACTCTTGACATCGCAATGCACTTTCCTCCCTCTCCCTTTCCTCCATCTCTTCTTTCCTCCCCTTCTCTTTGCCGGTGAGTTCTTGAACTAATACACGCACTTAGTTTAAGAGCCAAATCGAGAGAAAGCGATGTGCCTGCGGTTTGTGTCTACGCTAAGGGTTGCGAACTTTGTTGCCGCATACGATAAATGACCGAATTCATGGAATGCCCCCTATATTTTCTTAGTATATTTTCTTAGTATATATCTATATGTTCTTAGTATATATCTATTTAGTTCATTTTAATTTTTTTTTTGTTTTCAATGGAGTTTTTATTTTTGGGTGATTATATGCAAATATTTGAATCGGAACTGCTGTTATGCATATGTTGATATTTAATGTTGCTATGCAAATGTTGGAGAGGCAATACTCCAATGCAGTGATGTTTAAAAAATTCAAAATGGCTATTTTTTTTCAGCTCTTACTCGATAATCTTTAAATAATTCAGCTTTAAGCCACGTTTAACGTATTTAAGAAATTTGTGTCTGTAGTCTTATGTTAATGTGCTAGCAAGGTAATTCAGACTTCTCTATGCGATTCTCATGATATTCGTTCTCTAACTCGCTCTCTCTCTCTATATATCTTTTAGTCTTTGTTGTTATTTCATTCCCTTTCTCTCTCTCGCTGTCTCTCCGACTGTTTCTCTTACTATCGACATCTCCTTTACTTCCACATCTCCCTCTCTCTGTGTATTTTACCCATTTAACAGGTGTAAAAAAATGTATAACCGTTTTTTGGTCAGCATCAATAGACGATTCAAGTTTCTGTCTGTCTGTGTAAGTGATGTGAAAAAGTGATGTTATATTCTTTTGTGAAACATGTTGCTCTTGCTTTTGTTCGCAGCATGTTGCTATGACAATGCACAAAGACATGTTGCTGACATGTTGTTATATCAAGAGTTGCTGTTTTTTAAGTTTCCATAGGATGTTGCTTTAGCTGTTTATAGCGATGTATTTAGAAATATGATAAAAATCCAAATTAAATGTTGTGATGCAATGTTGCTTTAACTGGACATGTTTATTTCGCACCGTGGCTAATAGGACATGTTTTTGCCTTTTCGCTGTTTTCTTGACATGTTTTTGGGCTCTTCGTTTTTGCCCATTGTTCAGCACTGGCTGTCTGTGCCAATGCTGACGTCACAGACGTTGACAACAACAACAAAAAAAAACAAAGATGGTAGAAAAGAATGCAAAAAGCAACGGCAAACAACGGTACAAACGAGTCGTTGCACCTGCTGCATGCATCAATCAAGTGCGCAGATTCGATCGATCAGTCAATCGAACACTTGTCGAACAAACAAATAAGCAAGCCAAATACCAAATACCAAATGCCAAAAGACTCAATTAAATGCGCCTCAAAACAAAAAAAATTGTATAAACAATGGGCTCAACGCACGCGGCCCCCACCCCCTCTTCCCAGGAGCGGCCCCTCCCCCTCCCCTGATCATGGGCGTGCGGTGCGTATGGAAGATGCGCTGCTAATGATCCATTCGCATCAGCAACAACTCGTTACTCGTGTTAGCAAAATTATAAAATAAATGTGTTTTAATTGGAAGTGGAAGCGACCAGCAGATACCCTGTAACTAGTTTTCAGTTTAAAATACATTTTAAAAAATTTTTCTTAATTTAGAAAGTTTTACTTTACAATTTAATCCAAAAATTTAACTTAATAAATTAATAAATTTATAATTTTGTATTTTTTATAAATACATATAAATAATTATTTTTGGCGTTTTTTTTATGGTTACTTTTATCCCCATTCTTACTTTTTATTTTATAATCATTCTATGGAATAATGATTTCCAAAAATGATTTCTTAAAACTGGCAATTATTAAAAGAATTTATTGAATTTTACACTAAAATACGTTAATATATGATGCATTCATAGATAAAATCAGGAAAGTTACAGATATTTCAAATTTGTAAACTTTATTATATTAGTTTTTGTCTTGATTATTATTAAATACATGTTACATGCATTTGCTCCATTGCAATATACCCCGTTCTTTCATATACACTTACAATTTGTATGGGGTTTACGAAAACAAAAATTCTTCTATTTGGTTAAAATCACTTTTCTGGCAAAAATCAACAGCTATCAATCGCCAATGCTTGAAAATGAAAATGCATTAAAATAATTTTTTTTTTTGGCATTTCACGAAACGTTTCGCAGCTCCCCGCACCGTGCCCCAACCCCGCTCGCCCCTTCCCATTCCGACCAAACAACTCAATCTGCAATATGAAGGGGACGTCAGAATATTCGGCTTTTGCTTTTGAAATAAATAAAGAGGCACATTAAAAACGATATTGTCGACAATTGACGAAAACAAGGCAACAGCGCGTCGATCTATGAGATACGTATGTATCTATGTTTCCCACAACAACAAAAAAAAAAATAAAATAAAAAAAAATTGTATCTGAGCATCTTTTAAGCAGCTGAGCAGCCTGAATGGGCCGTTGGCCGCTTTACGCAAGTGGGTATTGAAAAGAAAAGCGATCGAAGGTCGCTTTTCCCCTGCTTATTATTGTTGCTACAATTGGTAATTGTTGTTGTGGTTGTTATTCTAGTTGTGAATGCTATAACGCATTAATAACTAAGTACAATGTGCTGAAAGATTTAGCTGCCAGAACTCAGCACTCGCCTCGCCAAACTTCTCCACAAACGTCTTCATCAATAACCTCATTATGAGGTATAAGTTGCTGCAGCTGCTTCTTCTTCTTTGTTTGTTTCTGCTGACGTTTGCATCTAAAACAGATACGAAAAATTTATCATATACTATCGAAAATAAATAGTGCAGTAAAATGCATTTGGCAATTTCGGTAATTGCATTTTGCGTCATTTGTTTAGTGCATAACAAGAAATTGCCTTCCATAGCTTTAGAAACTTTTGCAGCTTAATCTCTAATTAAGAAAAAAATAAAAAACAAAAACAAACTTTTGTTTTAACATAAGTTGCGCAAAACTTTTTTGTGTAATCGATAATTTTGCCAATTGAGTTTAGTTAATGTTTTAAATGCGATTTAACTGGGGAATAAATTATGTAGTTGAAGTTTAATTTTACTTTGTTAATTTTACTAGTTGGGAATCACTGACAAAATACGATAATGCTTACTTTGAAAGCCAGCAAAAAATGTCATAAGATTATTTTTCAAAAGTATGCCCACTTTTTTTTTGGGTATATTCATATATTCATCTATTAAATTTATTTTCGGCATTGCGTTGTAAATTATGTTATCGCTCATTCATATTTTAAAGGAACATTCGAAAATTACTGAAATCTATTGATATCAACATTTATTTTTATCTTTTATATATTTATATAAACAACTATTGTAATTTAATTTTTAATTATTAAATCTACCTGATAAATAAAATTTATAGATATAAATCAATAAAGTAATTCATAAAAATAAATCAGCAGCGTTTTAACAATTTTAAAATGCTTTCACTTAAAACAAATACTATATTGAGTTCGACAACTTGTGCGCAAGTTGCGTCAAGGCCGAGGCCTTTGTCCCAAAATGCAGCTGTACTGCAATTGGAGACAGGTGGGCAAGGCTGGTCGCCATTATTATTCTTATTATTATTTTTATTGTTTTTGGTTTGTTTGTTCTCTGCATTCGTTTATGCGTGTTTGCAGTTCATAAAAAGACTTCTGTGCTTGTGATTTGTTAAATGAGATCAATTATTTGAGCGTTGCGGTGCTGCCAACTTGGCTTAAGTAATTGACTTAAATTTTCGTTTTTTTTCAGAGCTTCTTGAAACTTTGAATCTTCGAGATTAAATTATTTTACAGCCTATGCAGCATATGCTCATGAATTTATATATTTAATTTTATATTCAGAATTGTATTAATACACAAAGCTTATCCTTTACAAATTTGATATCGATTTTTTTCGATTTTAGAAAAACGCCAAGGGTAATCGATTTTTGAAATAACTAGACTAAATAACTAGACTAAATTTTAAAAGTTAAAGTCTCTAGCTTGTTAAATTTTTAACATCGACGCGTTTGGACAGACAGACGGACATGGTCAAATGGACTCGGATGTTGATCATGTTCCATAAATTTGCATTATGGATTTGGAGTTGCCTCTTTCTGTCAGTATACCCTTTTTACCTATTTGAACGCGAAGATTGAGACAACAATTGTTTTAATAAAAACAAATATATATATATTCCTATGGATTTAGCTTTCCTGTACTCTCATGAATTGGTGCAAGTTGCGTAGTTTCTTAACTTTTTGTAGATCGGATAAACGTTTGCCGCATAAACGCGTTCTTCTGCAGTTTTAGCTGATTTCTTCGGCCATTGGCCGTTGACGTTGGCTGCTGCCAAACAATTTGTGTGAGAGCAAAAAAAAAAAAGAAAACACTTTACGCACACACACACACACACACAGTGTGTGCTACTCAGTAGAGCGACATGCGCTGGATTTGCTCAAAAGCGTCTCCGTCGCTGCCCTGTCCGTTCCGTGGCCGGGTTCCGTACCCGTTTGCAGTCTCTGTCGCAGTCGCTGCCACAGCAGCCGCTGTCGCTGTTGCTGCCGCTGCTGCCGGTGGCGCTGGCGCTGGCGCTGGCGATCTTCAGTAACGCGCTCGCCGGTGAACGCTTCGCACTTGCCACACAATCGCAATCCGTCAGCAATATTTCCAGTGCGTTTTTTCTGCCTATTTTCGTTTTCTACGTTTTTTCTTGATCATTTTTTTTTTGATGTTTTCCATACTATTCAATTTTTTTTTAATTGTGTGAGAGTGCTCCAACAGAGAGGGAGAGAAAAGTTGGCCTCACGGTTCGTGCAGTGTTGTTAATACCACTAACTGGCGGCAATTAAGCCCCAAAGCAAATGATGTGAAAAGTGTCGCCAATGACGTCGCTGCCCCCGTCCACCGATACCGCCCGCCCGCCCGCTACCCTGTGAAAAAAGTCTGCCTGTGCACGTTGTCGTCTTTGGCTTTTCACACAGCTTCGTTGTCGTGTGGAATTCATGAGTTGCTGTTGTCGTCGTTGTTGTTGTTGAATATGTGAAAAATGTGTGCGACAAATGTTGCCGCTGCCCGGCTGCGGCCCGCCCCTGTGTCCTCGGGCCGTGAAAAATAAATAAAAATGTGAAAACAAAAAATAAGATTCCGAAGAAAGAAAATTGTTTCGTTTCTTTTCGTTTCATTTCTTTTGTCATTTGAATTTGAATATAAATAAATATATATCTCCACGTCTGTCTATATGTCTGCTCCATAAATACGCTCAGTCCACTAGACACAACAACAACAACAATAACAGCAACAACAACAACAACACCAGAAACAAATATTACGTATACGTAACATATTAAATGTATTTATGTATTTATGTACAGAATGTATGTATGTGTGTGTGTGAGTGTGTCATAAACAGCCTAGATCTGTATATATGTACATAAATACGCAAATAAAGTAACAAACAAGTTTACCCCCAACCGATCCAACCTGTATATATGCATAACCAAAAACAAAAAATAAACTCAAAGAAAAATAATTAAAAATTGTTTATTTGTTGTCAAACTTCCAAAATAATTTATATATTACATACATATTTTATTATGTTTTATTTTGAGAATGAAAGTTCTTGTAAATAATATTTTCTATATTGAAAATAATAGAAAATAATATAAAAATAAAATAAGAAACTAAATGAAATAAACTTCAGCCCGTTTGTAGAAGCTAGAGGCTAGAACGGGTGCATTTCTCCAAGTGTATAAATATAAATAAATGTATATGGTTGCATATAGATTTGACCCAGTGTTAACCAAGTGGAACCCGGCGTCTTTGGAGTAAGTTAATGGATCGCCTGCATGGCCCACATCACGACGACGCACGGCAGCTTAAGCCAAGCGCCAAGGTAAGCAGCAAACGTTGCCGTTGCGCCGCGAACAGCCAGACCGCCCAACCGCCCCAAACGCCCGCCTCATCGAGGTTGCCACACGTTGTGGTACGCTTTTTTCTCTTTTGTCTGCTGCTGCTACTGCTGATGCTGATGCTGATGCTGCCTCGTCTACTTCAGTTGCTGTTTTTTCTATTCTTTAGCGTCCTCCACTTCATTAGCTGCTGCTGTTTAGTGCATTAAAAATTTTCATTTTATTATTTTCTAAATATTTACTTAGGCTGGGCAAATTCCACTTTTACGATCTAGCCCGTTGCGCCCACCATACGAAAGAACATATATTTTGAATTTTTTTGTTTTTTAGTATTTCCTCATCATTTAATTTCTGCATTTTTAAATTATTTTATCATTAAAATATCAAATAAAAGCTGAAAACATTCCAAATGAATTGCTTTCTCTTTCCCTCTCGCGTTTTGAAACCCCTTTCGAAATAAAAATCAATAAAAAAATAGAACTATAAACAGTAAAAGTAAAAAAATAAAAACAAAAGAAAACAAACATAATTTATGTGCGCATAAACACTTGGTCTAAAGTGTTTCATTTGCAGCACTTGGGATTATGCTTAAATAAATTAGGTAAGGTTAGGTTTGGCGAGGTTAAGTGAGGTTAAGTGCGGTCAGGTTGAGTGAGGTTATGTTTTCTGTGATTTGGGTAAATTAAATCAGGCTAACTCAAATACGATTAGTCCAAGTTTGACTGGGTTGGATAAGCTTAGGTTAGCATAAACATGTTTAAATGGTTACATTAGGCGAGATTAGATTAGATGATGTCAGCTTTAATTATATAGATAGGGTTAAAAAAGGTTAAGTGTGGCTAGTTATGAGGAATTAAAGCTAGATAAGATTAGATAAGCTAGGGTTAACTGGGGTAAATTAAGAGTTAATTAGGTTGGCCTGGATAAAGATGGATGAGACTTAGCTAAAGTAGTCTAAAAAAGGTTAAAACCACCTAAGGTTAAGTTAGATTCAATAATGTTGGCTGAGGTTTGGTTAAATAAGGTTAGCTTTGGCTCTATTTAAATTCAAATTTACGCAAATTGCGTCAAAAATGTACAACATATTCTAAATGCTTATGTTCATTTAGGTTCCCTAAGACTATGTTAGATGAGGTTAGAGCAGAGTAATTTCGATTCCTTTTCAAACCTTTTTTTCCCCCTTTGGTTAACCTTTCCTTTGAGCTCCAATTGTCGTCAATTGTAAAAGCTATATGTGTGTGTGTTTTTTTTTTATTCACAGACACTTATATATAGGTTGTGTGTGTGTGTGCCGTGTTATGTTTTACAGTTATGTTTTACCGCTTGTCATCATCGATTGCTACTTGCAGCTAATTATCGCTGCCTATGCATGAGGCTTGTAGTTTTGGGGCTAAGGGGCGTAGGTTAAGGGTGCGGGGTTGCGGGTTTGTGCATATTGCGGCCGATTATTAAGCACGGACAGCGGCCAAGCATTTGGCCTTGGGCATGGCTTAAAATGCGCCAACAAGCGCGCGTGCTAGTCGCTCGTGTTAAACCCGACCATCTGTACCCGCAGCCCCCCTTTAGCCTACTCTGTGGTTGCAGACAGAAATTTACATTTCCGAGTTTTGCGCTCTTATTGCATAGCTTTTTCATAGGTCTTTTTTTTAAACATTCGTTTACGAAAAGAGTATATTGGATTTGTGCAAAGTATGTCTATTGAAACTTGGCTTATATTCTCGTGTACACCTGCATTAAAAAACTAATATATTAATATATAATAGCCCCATGGCTCCCATATTTCCAACTCCCACAGCTTTGTCAAAAATTAACCGATTTTGATGGTTTAGAGCAATTTGGTCATGATTTGATCTATAAATTGATTCTACATTTACAATATATATGCATTTTCGAAAAATTATTTTTTTTTATTTTTGATGAAAAATCATGTACCCCCCTTGTTAATTTTCAAAAAAAAATGTTTTTCAAAATTTAAAATTGCGAATTTCTGTTTTTAATCGATTGTGATTGTCATAATTAGCATAAAAAACAACATTAAACTCGATTTTGAGGAGGTCAAATTTTTGGTCAAAAATCATCCCAAAATTGACAAAAAATTTGACATGTAAAGTTCTCAGACCCATGGCTCCCATATTTCAAACCCCCACAACTTTGTCAAAAATTAA
>SCDY01001869.1:0-21291 GCA_004143825.1 Drosophila micromelanica | reverse complement strand
TATATATATATATATATATATATATATATATTAAAACTAATAAGAAATGGTTTAAAATTCGTTATATCCAATATAGAATAGTTATTTTTTTCTACAAAATTAAGTTGGGGATTTCCCCTTTTCATTCCAGATGTATGGTTTAAAACCTATGTTTTATTATTTTTTTTTAACATATTGTATAGTTTTTAATAGTGTTTTTCCAGGTTTCATTTTATAGTTAAATATTATTAAGGTCAATCACATCAATCAATATGGATGGAGCTTAATTGAGTCGGTAGATCAAAAATAACATAATTCTTGAAGATATGAGAAGTTACAAAGTTAAATCTAACAAATACATATACACTAGTAATAAACAAAAATAATAAGACAGTGTTAATAAAATAAAAGGTTTAAGCACCAACAGGGGAGTAATTGTACGCAATAAATGTGATAAAAATATGTTCAGATATCGATACTTCGATCTATCGATTTGTCGATATATCGATAACTTTGCGAGCTGTGGTCGTTGCCTGTTACACATTCACAAGGTTCTGTCAAACTATAACAAAACTGAAACATAAAAAACAATTTTTTTTATTTAAAACGGTTTTACTCCTTAATTTAATGCGAGTTCTATGTAGTATTCATATGTAATATTAATTTAATTGTAATTTGTGCCGCTTTACTGTGTTTATGTCTCTTGAATGTGGCCTGCTCTTCTTCTTCTCTCTCGCGCGCTTTATAAATAAATAAAAATAAAAAAAAAAATGTTTTAATTTTTATTCAATTAAATTTTTTACTAACAAACTTGGTTGCCTCTTAAGCTTTCATGCTTAATAAATGCTTTATTTTAATAAGTTCAATTAAGTTTAAGTTACAAACTAAGTTTTCATTTTGTGTTTAACAAAACAGAAAATAAATATTTCTATTTTAAGTTACAACTACTAACCTACTATATAAACTCGATTACAAAGTTTGCTTAAAGAAATATAAAAATAAAATAAAAAATCTCAACAGCTGCAGCAGCCTTAAATACAAACGAACATATAATGCGCCTATAATAAAATTGTGATATAAATCAGTTAATCATTTACAATTTATTTTAAATTTTCTATAAATATTTTCAACGCCAACAGACGATGCTGAAGATGGCCGTGAGACCGCTATTTCAATTTCCAGCTGCAGTCCACAGCCAGTGCCCGAGGTGCCCGATGAGCCATTGGTTAAATCGCCACCGGAGCCCACAAGGGTTAAGTCGCCAGAGCAGATTATAATGCGTTCTCCCGATCCAGTCAACTGGACGGTGCCCTTGGACACTGGCAAGACATTTACCGTAACACAAAATGTCAAAGAGGGTAACGTGTATATAAAATAATTTACAAATTTTATGTTTATTTATTGTGAATTTCTAATTGGCAGGCGAGAACTACAGCCGACCTCAGAGCGAGATAAAAGCGTCGACACCGGTGGAAAAGCCACCACCGCCACCACAATCGGCACCGCCACAATTAACTGAACAGGCTAAAATGGACGGTAAGCCTTTAAGCACGCTTCAATAAACGCAACTTCCATAAAATCCAACAATAAAATATGAAGTCGACATAAGAAAACACACAAAAAAAAAAACAAACATAAAACCAAAAAAAAAACCGCTTTTACAAATATTTATATATTAACTCGTATTTAAATATATGTATCTGTATATGTATATGTATGTATCGCTACTCACAACCATCATCAAAAAATCCAACAAAAAATCAAATCATCGTTAAGCAATCTTCAAAAACCAAATCGCAACACCAGCCAATGCCAATCTCAAAAACTAAGCGTAAATATAATGCAAGCAACTTTTCCCTCTCTCTCAGTATTAAGCCAATATTTCGCAAAAAAAAAACAAAAAAAAAAAAAAAAATAAATCGTTAAGCCAAAATGCGTAATTCCACATAGCGTATCAATACGTAGTTCCTTTGCGTAACATAAAAAAACACTATTTCCACAACTATTTCCCCCCTCCACTGCCATCCACTGAACGTACCACACACACACAGCCTGGAAGACCAGCGGCAGCCCAACAACCAGCGCCGCCGCCGCCGCTGTCTATGGCAAAACGCTGACGCCCACCCAGCCGGGCGGAGCGGTGCGCTGCGATGCCACCAAACAGCCGGAGCCGGCCATTTCATCATCGTCGTCGACAGCGACTGCATCCACGGCGCGTTCCGCCGCTGCCGATGTGCTGGAGAAGGCACGCGACCGTTTCGATCGCTTCTGGGGCGGCAGCAGCAGCAGCGCCACCAAAGAGGAGAGTGTCTAAAAACAAACACGAAATACAAAGAAACGAAAGCGTTGAAAGTGTTTAAAGTGCAAAATATATTTGGCAAAAAGCAATTAGCAAAAATTCAATTATTCAAAGATCGTTCAGATTTTGACACGTAAAATCGCCTCCAGCATGCAAAAGCCACATACTCTAAGCTGAAAAATCAGTGATGCAAACCTATCAATAAACGCTTCAATAAACGATGAAACGATAGTTTCACATATTTTAAGTAGGAAATTTGAAGTTTTATTTTTGAATATTTGAAAAATTATCGGCATGGCCAAAGCTATCAAAAGAATTAGAATGGAAAGTGTTTTATCTATGCTATCGATAATGTCATTAATAGTTTTGCAGCACTATCCTCTAACCTATTTTGGCTAAGCTTAAAAAAAGTAAATACTTTGAGTAAATCTAACAAAAATTATATCCAAATCAAATTCCAATTACTTTCAAAGTGAGACTCCACATACGTAAAAGTTTCCATTAGAAACATAAATAGGATTTCGGCTGAATTTAACTTAGATGATATATATTAGTCAAAGAAGTCAGATGTATTATGCCCAAACATTTTTAATTTTCTGCGCTGCATGTGCAATATTCTCAAGAAAAAGTAAAACAATTACTTTCACTGCCTATATCCCCCAAAATGAAATAACAAGAATTTTGCAAGAACACACACACACACAAGCTGTTAAAACAACAAAACCTTACCTATATTTCAACAGAATAAAATAATTCGTATAATAATAGCATTAAAGCAAGGACATCATCACCGCAGAGACCCGTCCAACAAAAAAGTGAACAACATTAAGAGAAATGTTGAAGGAAAACCCAAAATTTTTGTAATTTTCATTAAGCGAGAATAATAAAATAAAAAAATAACAAATAAACATGAAAATCCAATGGCAAAATACTTAGCTAAGTATATTGGGTAATGCAAAGGGTGATCGAAGCTGATCCGGCAAATAGAACACAAACTTGAAAATAGATTTTGCACATGAACTACAAATACAACAAAAGTATATGATATAAATGCTATTTTAAGTAAATTTTTGGTAATGATGGTTAAAACACACACAGACAGACACCTAAACAAATACATACACACACACAAACACACACATACACACAATTGTACTGTACTACACAAAAATGGGAAATGCGAAACATTATACGATAATTGAAATACGTTTACAATTTGGCGAAGCGTTCAGTTTTAAGGAACTGTGTAACTAGTTTTGCGACATACATTTAAATACATACTTATATGGCATTATGTAATAGGTTTAAATAAAAGATGCGATTAAAGTGTTAGTAAAGAAGAAAAGCTGTATGCTAACTTAACTAAAATGCTTCCCAAAGAAAACCACAAAATTTGCCAACACCGAGAAGTAATTTGCTTGGAACGTGTAAAGCGCATTAATTTCTTTCTGAGTACAAAACAAAACGTATTTAAATGCTTTAAATTTACAATAAATTTGCATTAACACTACAAGCGAATATTAAGTTCATGATTTAAGTTTATATCTACTGTATAATTTCACAAATAAAAATTTAATGCTTATTATGTAGTATTTAAAAAAAAAACATTAAACTGAAGTTAAAATTTTACTACCCACAAGTTTGTGATTAACTTCAGTATTGAGCTTAATTGTTGCTTGCATATACATATTTTTATTAAAAAAAATAACAAAAACAAATACATATATATACGAAAAAAAAAGAAACAAAGCTTCAGTGGTATTTATAAAACAGTTAAATATGTATTTTTATATGTTTTTCATTGAAAGGCTTGTCTGTTAATTCAAACTGTTGAGTTAAAAACTGAATCTTATAGTTAAAAACAAAACTCCCCCAGTTAAAAAACCCAATGTTATCCAAGTGCCCCATAAAACACTCAAATAACTCAACAAACACACATTTGTTTATTATGCGCAATCCTTGAGATTTCAAAAAAACCAAACTTCAAAATGCATTAGTTAGACAACATTTAAAGCAAAAACTTAACTAAATATAGCCTTGGTAAAATTAAAAAATCCGACAGGTAAAGCACATACTTTCATACAAACACATACACTCAAAACTCTCTTTCTAATTACAGTTTGATATTACAGAATGGCAAAAAGAAAAAAAAAAAAACAAAAACAAAAACATTTGAAAGTCATTTAGTTTTAACTATCGTACTTAACAAATTTTAGGAAACTTTAATATGAATCTACTTAAGAACAAACTTGATATATAGCTTGTTTACGAAATAAAATGTATACAAATAAATCGAAAAAGTATTTATAATAATACCACATACAGTACGATCTAATTGGTGTGCTATATAGTGGGGTTCAAGCA
Source organism: Drosophila micromelanica (assembly GCA_004143825.1). Lineage (NCBI taxonomy): Eukaryota > Metazoa > Arthropoda > Insecta > Diptera > Drosophilidae > Drosophila > Drosophila micromelanica. The sequence goes on along the minus strand of SCDY01001869.1, from coordinate 16,649 downwards.
TATACCTTGCATGATAATTCCCGAATTTGCATATTTTTATTTGAAAATTAAGTAAAAAATAAAATTTTTAAAATTAACTTTCACGCCAGAATGCGAAAGCATTTTAAAAATTAAAAACAACACAATAAAACGCAATAAATATTTAAACAAAACAAATTTATAACTAATCGATAATTTTGCCCAATTGCCCATACCAAAATAAAAAAAAAACTAAGGCACACCAAATAGCCTTGCAAAGATTAAAAGAAGAACTTATAAAAGGACATAGAGCCGTATGTACCAACTTAAAAAAAAAATAATTACAGAAAGTGTAACAGAAACTTATAAAAATAAAAGTAAAACAAAACAAGTGATGGTTTAAAAATAAAAAGAAAACAATTGTATGAATCAAATAAATGAAAGTGCATATAAACGTTTTAAACAATGTTTGTGGTTTTATTTTATTATTGGGATTATCTACTTACTATGAAGTTACTAAAAAAAAGGAAAACAGCATTGAGTTTTTGTTTTGTGTTTTGTTTTTATTATTTCTGATATTATTGAAATTTCCATCAAGAAAATGTTTGTCTATTATAATTTGCATATTATATCTGGGTAAACATTGTAGTGTTGCGAGATTGGGTTCTTTTAAAATATTTTAAATATAGATTTTAACAGTTTTAGAATATTGCATGGATTCACATATTGCAGGCATTAGTATTCTTTGGGCATATTTTCTGAACTACTGGGATTTTTAAAGTTATAGTTTAACGATTGATTGTTATCATCAGTATTATTTTTAATTACATTTTTATTAATTGTTTAATGTATCTTTAGGTTTTATTTTAATTTATTATTGTTAAAATTATATTTCTATTATTTTCTGCGTTTTTAAAAACATTTAAATTAATTTTTTTTTCGATTTTACTTGATTTATGTTAAATTTAGTTTCAAAAGAGATTTTTTTTTAGAAAGCTGTTATCACAGTATTGTTGAAATGAAATTGAAATGCATTAGATTAACATATCGTATATTGAAATTCATTCAATATGAAATGAAAATATAAACAAAGATATATAAAATAGTTAACGTTTTTAAATCGAAAAATAAAATTAAAGGAATTTTTTTCTAGATACATTTTTTGCTATAAATAACTTTTTGGTTTGTCTTTATAGGTTTCTCAAAAATACATTTGTCGAAAAAATGCTTAAATTGTTTTTGAGTTAGTTTTGTGTGTTTAGATTGATTGTTATTATTTATGCAGTTGAAACATCTCTATGATTTTTGCTTATTAACTTCTTAAATTAAAAAAATACACATAAATGGAATAGTTGCCTTGTTAGACGAAGGTTTATTATAAGCGTAAATAGTTTCACAAATATGTGTCAAACTTGTATGGTTGATAGTGCTACATCAAAGCAATGGAACTGTTGGTTTAAAGATGGTTGTACAACAAATCAATCGAGTTGGTCTGGGCTCATTTATACTTCAATATCAAAAAATATACAATGTATAGACGTCGCTCAAGAGACTTGTTATATATATATATTTATAGGTATAGGTATGACTTTTCAAAAAACTCACTCAATTGGAGACAGCTTGAGCAAATAATTTGAATGCAACGTAAGTAAATATATGTATGTGCATGTTTAATGTATTGAAACGGATGTGATTGATGGATGGCTATACACAAAAACACATTTACATATATGCAGCTATATAAATACACATAATAATATATGTATGGTATGTAGTATTCGTACATTTGCTAATTGAAAATAGGTAACTATAAAAATTTAGCACAATTTCTTAAATATTAACAGCTAAGACAAAAGTTTTTACCACTTAACTAAACAATCAAAAGGTATACCAAAAAAGTTCTGAAACACAATAATCTGTGCTCCATGCTAGCTAAATTTTGTTTTGTGTCCAAATAAACAGGATCGAGGCGCCCTGCACCAAGTCGAGCCCTCTTGCTTAATTTTAAACTTAGGTTCTAAATTTAAATTAAAATTAAGTTTAAATAAACTTTTTAAACGTTGCTTTGTTTTTTTTTTGTTAATACATAAAAAATGACACAGACTTTTCTTTGTTGCCTATAATATTTGCATGTTTATTATAGAGGGGATTAGGGGTAAAGGTAATCATTTAAATTTAATAATATGTTAAGATTGTGTATTCTTTTTAATGTATAGATGTTTGTCTTATAATAGTTTTACAATTGTAAAATTGAAATTGCTTATAAATTTAGAATAATCTTTGAGTTGGGATTTTTTTTTAATTTTTTTTTTTTTTGAAGGTGTGTATAGTGTGGGAAACTTTTTCATTTTTTCTAAGCGTAAATTGAATTTTAAACTGTTTTTAAAACTAGTTTGGTTTATTTAATTTTTTTGTTTTTGTATGTGCCACTACGTTTAAATTCGTTTAACTGTCAATTAAATATTTATGCAACATATATAATTGTATTTATATATGTTTTTGTATATATGTATAGGTACATATCCATGAAATTCAGTTCGCTTACATGACTAGAACAGAAAATGATAAGTCTTATCAAACCATAGTTTTTTATGTATATATATATAATTGTATAGATATACATATTTATATGTGTTGATGGAAAAATAAATTATTTATTGCTAAATAAATATGTATATAGAGTATGTCTGTCGATTTGTTTGGTTTTTGTTTGTTTTTATATATATATATATATTTTATTGAGTACAATAAATGTTTTTTTTCGTTAGTTTAGCGTCTTGCAGCATAAAATACAGAAAAATCTATGCAGTTTTTTTCATCTTTAGCTAAGCTAATCTATAAATAGTGATTGTTGTATGCATTTTTCCCAAATAAAATTAACATGCTAACACTAAACATCCACGCCCCCCACTAATTAGCAGCAAAAGAAATTACCACTTATTCCTATTTTTCGCAGACCTAATTTTGTACTAGCCATTTATTGGACAGGAACCATGCCTAATTCTCGCTCAGATCCTTGATGGCCTGCAGTATGCGTTTCACGTGACCCACTTTAACCACACCCAGATCCTTGAGATCACGTCTGCCCAGCGTGAGCAGCTCCTTGCCGCGTATGTCGTTCTTGAGAAAGCTATCCACATATTCCGATAGCTGCATCGTCTCCAGCCAGGTGACCACCTCGTTGACGCTCCAGTTATTGGCCGCCTCGCGGGTGTTGTTGAGTGGCGGCTTAAACTGCTGCTGGCCGGCGGTGGAGCCGGACCGCAAACGTACCCAAAATGGACGCGATTTGCGCCGTCCATCGGACTGTGGGTAGAAATGGAAAGCAATAAATTTGTTAGCGATACAAAGGAGTAGTCGGTAGGGGTTCACTTTACCTCCTCATTGGGCGCCAGGACATTAAAGTAGGCGCGCAATTTGCCATCGATGCACTTCTGCACGGAGCACTTCTTCAGCTCCATTTCCATGTTGGCCAGCGCTGCGCTCAGCTTCGTTTCCAGATCCTCGCGCAGTATCAGACTGTGTCCACGATCGCGCAGCAGCGTGCAGGCATCATCGTATAGCTGGCGCGACGAGTCAATCACCTCCACCAGCTGGGTGCGCAGCGACGGACCCTCCAGGAGCTTACCCTGCGGATGTATGGACTCCAGAGCCTCGCTGGCGCGACAGGCCACCTCATAGAGATCATGCTGCAGTGCTGGATGTGAGATGATCAAAAACTTGACCCATTTCACCAGAGAACTGACTGCCTCTATGAAATTCAAGAGCACATAGCACTCGCGCTCCGATATGACCTCTTCGGTGGATTGGGCATGCTCGGAGGCTGTCGAGGAGGCATCGCGCTGTATGGAAATGCTATGCTGGCGCTGCTTCTCCTGCCAGCTCTTGAGCGACACCTCCAGGCTGCGATTTCGGCAGAGCATCTGCACGCGATTCTTGTGCAGAATGCGTATCATGCCCGGTGGCTGCAGCCAGGCCTCGCCATCCACCTGAATGGGTATCTCCTCGTCGCCCAGTATGTTGATCTGTACGCTCTGGCACTGGGCGATGCGATGGTGCTGCAGATTGATCAAACGGGAGGCGGCCATTTGCACCGAGCCAAAGACGGCGACCACCTCGAGGACGCGATCATCAAAGCTGGGCGGCAGAAAGATGTCGTCCTTCTTGGTGCTGCTGCCCCAGAAATTGGTGCCGCCCATAAAGCTGGGTATGTTCAGTATAACAATACCCTGAAGCTCCGGCAGCGGTATGCGCTGACCATCGCACTCCAGCTGCACTCGCTGCTCCAGATTCTTGCATGTCTTCTGCAGCAGCTGCTTGGATCCGAGCACCCCGTACCACATGTAGTTGCGTGCACGGGAGCGGCACTTCTCCGGATGCTCCTCGCGCTTGTTGTGAAAGTCCAGCGAGATTTTGGCATCGATGCCAATGCCAAAGTAATTGTTCATCACGCACTTCTCATGGTAGCCAGCGAGCAGCGTTTCATCCGGATCCATCAGGGGGCTAACTGCAGCGCACAGGGTATCCGCATTGGCCAGCAGACACTTCGATATGAAGCCAGTGCCATTCGTTAAATCTGGAATTAAAGCAAAGTATGAGTGAGCTCCTGAGTAGCTGAATGAAATGCAGTGTGTAAAAATTTGCTAGTTACAAATCTTTCATTCATTCGAAGCTATTAATCGAGTATTTTCGAGTTTTGAAATATTTTGGAGATTTGTCCCTTTAAATCTCTTTAAATCTTTTAAATCTCATTCATAGTCATAGTCTTCTTTCTAATTTAACTTTTAATAGTCTCCAATTTTTTAGTTCATATGTGTAATTCTATAAATTTAAGAAAAATTCTCAAAAGCTTGAAATGAATACAACATTTTTAAAGATACATATTATTCTCTAAGTAAATAAAAAAAATTCGACTGCCCCAAATTTTTACTGAAGAACTTTGAAAAATTGTTTATTATAGTTAAAAAATTGTATCAAAAAAATTTTTTTTTAATTCTGTTTGTTGTCGAAAAATTTAATAGATGTAAAGATTTTGCTGGTTTGATTTCTTATGACATGCGGAGGCTTTGCCAATTTCCAAAAACTTCGTTAATATTTTTTCACTTACTGGGCCAATTGGGTAAGCGAACTAGAGGATTTATAATGGGCAGCTTTCGATTGGTCTCCTCCGTGGGTGTCTTTTCTTTATCCTTGCCCGGCTTCTCATCCTTGTCGCCAGCATTGAAGTGTTCAAAGCCAAATAGAGACGAGCCCATAAATAGGCTTGACTTGGAACCCTTGAGCGTTTGTAGATTGGGCAGAGCTTCGTTCGGCTGCAAGAAAAAGGTAACGATTAGATGAGGTTAAATTTCAGTGAGAAGGTCGTGTCAAAGAGCAACTGGAAAGTCAGCACTAACTACGATACAAAGAAACATGTGGATGTGGCTGCGTGTGAGTGAGTGTTTGGAGTGTGTGCGTGGGTGTGCCAGTGTTGTGTAGTAACGTACGCAGGGTTTTAAATGTGTAGAGCTGTTAGTTAGTTTCGAGAGAATTAGAGTGAGAGAGAGAGAGAGAGAGAGAGAGACAGCGCACTACTTGAAAATGAAAATCATAAATATAAATTAGAAAGCAGAGGCTTTACGTAGCAGTTGTTCGGAAATTGTTTAGTATTGGTTAAAGATAGTTTATATGATTGGGTATTAAGCAACACTACTGTTCAAGACGGCAACACGTGTGTAAATCAATAAATCATAAACTCAACTGACGCGTGTGCTGAAACCACAAACTGAAACTGAAGCTGACACTTTAACTGGCATTTTATACAGAGGATATTTTTACAAGTATATATATTATATTTAGAACTAATAGAGTTATTCATTATATTGCTGGGAGTTACGGAATACACATCGAACGAACGAACGTTTGGAACGTTTGGAACGAACGCAGGAACTCGGTAGAAAGAAAGGACCCGACCTCTGGTTACGGGCTTACCAGCGGTATGAGAGGCCTAATTAGCGCCAGGGTTGCCAGGCGTATGTCTGGTTCGGCGACCACAAAGAAACGCACACTGAACAGTCCATAGGTGCGTTTAGTGTTATATTTTTGGTTTTTCTTCTAAGAAAATGCAATAAGTAGTGTTTTAAGAATTTTCCAAAAAATAAGAAGACAAATCATGTGTAGTTTGTATATCTTTCTTTTTGATTTTTAAGGATATATTTGATTTATATATGTATGTATGTATAAAGAATGATTAGAATGTGTGTGTATGTGTATTGAAAGCTTTTCAATTTTGTGAAATTATAAATAAAATTCATACAAGTAGTTGACATAATTTTGAAATACGTACCAATTTATTTGTGCTTTGTAAAACATACATATTGTATTTATATAAAAGTTCGTATACATATATATAATACTTTATATATATAGTATCTATATTGGTTTTTGTTTTATTTTGGTTGATTGTAGTGTTTTCCCTTTTTTTAAATTTGTTTTTAGAACTTAAGCGTAACTAGCTAAATTATAGATATAAATTATAGATGCTATATCTTTTTATATTTATTGTTTAAATTTGAATTTCGCTAAAGCTGCATCTTTTTAAGGATAAACATGCTGTTCAGCTTGTTATTCTGGACTTAACAATAAATTATAGATATGATGAAAGAACCCTAATTTCTTAATAAAACAAAAAACAATTTTTTTAATAATAAATTTAAATAGTTGTTAAAAATTAAATTTTTAAGTGTTTTCCATGTGATTTGCAAAAAAACGCAACGAAGAAGAATTAAAGAAAGCTTAAACAGAAAATTTGCAGCTGTACGAGGGTTTTCCGTATTACAAACTTTTGGAATATCGCGACGTCAGAAAGAATAAATAATTACCTAAAATCGCATTTGTGTGTACGAGTATATTAATTGCATTTCTGCATTCTGATTGCTCGGCTGACACATTTTATAATTTTTTGTTTACATTTTCTTTTGCTTTTCCTACTAGCTGATGCAGTAGCGCCAACGTGAATCATATACTATATGTATATATTTATATATATATATATATATATGATATATTGGGGGAACTGTTTGGGGTTCACTTACCTTGAAGAGGCTGCCACAGCTAATTCTACGACTAGCTGCTGGTGAACTGCTGAGGAAGCGCGCATGCTCCGGATCCAATGTTAGGTAATTTGGATTGAAACCGGAATGTCGACGATCTTTATCCTTGTCAAATTCGCGCACCGCTAAGCTGGGCGCATGACTTGAATGGCGTCGTATTTCCGAGGAGTTCAGTGTGCGAACACCGAGCAGGCACGACGGTGCCGCTAGAATGGTCGATGATGTTGATGAGGATGCTGTTGGTTTAATGGCATCACCGCGCAATGGTGTTGGCGGCCTTACAACAACACTTATCTGTGGATAGTTGGGATTTACATCATCAAAGGATTCTTTCTTACACGACTCATCAAAAGTAATGCGCTTTACATCTTGTCCATGGCCCGATTTCTTCGTGGGCGATGTCGATGAGGCCAATGCCGATTCAAGTGGTTTCGTTGTTGTTGTTGTTGCTGTTGTTGCTGTGCTTGTTGTTGTTGTGTTGCGTATTGTGCTACTATCAGTATCATGTATTTCTATTTTTATGGCCGATTCTGTAGATAGTTCATCCAGTTCATCGCTGGTTGTAGTTGTCGTTGTTGTTAGATTTGAATACGCTCTAGTTTGAATTGTGTTTGTGGGCGTGTCCGCCTCTTCGTTGCTGTTGTTGTTGTTGCTATTGCATTCAAGCATTAGCTGCTGTTGAGATACGATTGTTGTTGATGTAGTTGCTTTCAATTTCTTGAGTGAGATGCGCTTTTTGGTACGCTTCAGTTTAGAGAGTCGACAGGAGCAGGAGATATTTGTTTAAGATATATATGTACAGATATATATATTTTTATATATTGTCATTTTGTGCGATTTCGGTTTCGGTTTTGGTTAGTTGGTCAAACATTTTTTTTATGATTTGGATTTAGGTTTTGTTAAATGCACACAAAAAGAAAAGTTCGAAAAAAGAAGCAAATGGAGAGCAACAAAGATTTTTACCATAAGTGGCCACATTCGAGCACTTCCGATAAACGATAACATAGCTATAGCTCTATATATGTGTTTTTATATATTTATATATGCATTTACGTATGTACAAGTTACCTACTTTAAGCGTAAATCGAAGATCGATCAATACATACCTTGAAACTCTGACGCGCAATATCGTTACCTTCCACGAACTGCGCCAGGCTGCAGTAGCGCGGCGGCTCTCGCATCTTCTGATCATCACAGCGATTATCGATCTCAAAAACGATATTCTCAAAGCCAAATTGATGCGGATTATCATCGCTGTCCATGCGCGCCAGTCGCGCCATTCGCGGCGGGGACGAGTTGCGACGACGCGATTGTGTTTGGCTTTGGGCCAAAGCGCTCAAAGATTTCTTGCGTGGCGGCTTCGGCGGACCAGCGTGCTCGGAGCACAGCGTGGTGGTGTCATCAGTTATCGTATTATCCTGCAGTGCATACGTTATATCATGGCCCAGCACAGAGCTAATGTCGTCCATGAGACTCTCGCCCGGCATCGCCTCCGTCTCGTCGCTCGTCTCGGGGCTGTCAATGTGCGTAAAGTTGCTGGCATCCAGGTTCTAGAGTGCAATAATGTTTTTAATTACATTAGCTATACTCGTTCATGAACGTCAAAGAGTCTATTGGGTGTGTGCTGTCCGTCCGTAGCTACTGAATATATGGAATATTCACTCCTCTGTGTGCGCGTCAGATAAAGTGTTAAAATGTGCGAGGTAAGCCTCAAGTAAAACTGTTGTTGTTTATAGTGCAACGTATATTACAAAATATTAAACTAATTAACTAAAAAAAAATATATTATACAACAAATTTTGCAAATAGATTACTGGTGACCTTCTCTAGAGATTCTTCACTTGGGGGCAATAAATCTTTCCCATAAGAATCAGCAATTTTGACACCTATTTTCTAATTTATTTTCTAGTCGAGTTCGCAAATTAAAAAATTATATTTTTCAATGTTGTTTCTTGCTCAATACTAATTATGTACTGAATATATTAAAAATTTGGGGTCGGCCCTGAATGCAGGGTATTCCTTAGTTGAACACTGCCGTTTAGAGCATGCTTGCTTGCTTCATTTATTCATTTACCTGTATTATATCGCCCAGACTGTGCACCGGCTCCTGCTTGTCAAAGATCTCGGAGGCCACGCTGCATTCCTCGTTGCTAATTGCGGACAGGACATCGCTTGCCTCGCCGCCCAGTTCCTCGGACGATGATTGTTCCTGTTGGTGTTACAAAAAAAAAATAAATAAATAATGCATCAGTTGAATTTATTCGATTATTGGAAGACAATGCCGTACAGTGTTCGCCTGGGCATCGGTGTCAATGATTGTCAGGCTTGCGCTTTGATATACATTTTGGGAGTGGGGGGTTACGACAATGCCGGGTACCTGCAGGTTGCAAGTGTGCACCAGGGCGCGTTGCGGTTGCACTGATTCGCATTTCTCGTTGCCGCTGACCTCATCCTTTTCGCAATCGATTTGACTGTTTGCTGCACTCTGCTCCTTATCCGTATCCCTGTCTTTGTCCTTGTCCTTATCTTTGTCCTTGTCCTTGTCCAGCTCGCGGGTCATGTAGTAGGTGCGCTCGAATACCTCAATGGGTCGATAGTTCGAAAGCGGATCGACAATCGGCTCGCTTGTCACAATGGGCACACGCAGAAAGTCGACCTTGCGCTCGGTGGGCGTGGCTTCGCCCCCATCGCTGCACGGGGAGAGACGATTGCCGGCATCGTCAATGTTGGCACCGCCACTGAGCGATAGACGGCCAATGCGATAGATTGTCTCCCCGTTGGTGCCCTCCTCCATCTCCTGAATGACCTCCGGCACGCCCGAGCTGCGGCGGCTGTCCGCAAATTGACGCGGCGCCGGCAAATTGATGCTGTTAAAGAAACTCTCGTCCACCGAATCGCGGCGCGTGTCCGGCAGCGGCGAGATGCAGGTCAGACGGGATGTTTCCATCGTCGGCGAGATGATATTGATGGGCGGTATTATCGGCAACGGCGAGCTGCACGGCGTCGATTCGCCAGAGTTATTAACGGGTATCTTGAGCGCCTCAAACGGTGTTATCGAGAGCTTGCGCTGATACCTCTTGGGCCGACCCGGTTCCGAGTGCTCGACCACATTGTAAATGGCCCGCTTCACGCTGTTCGCGCGGCACTGGAGCGCCTCCTTCTCATTGGAGCGCAGGGAGCGACTGTTGCGTCGCTCCTTTGAATTTATCTGATCCTTTTCGGTTTTCTCAATCGAGATGTTGGGATTGCTAATTAAAGAAGCGAATTGATAACAAAACAATTAGTTGTGCTATTTCTTTTTATTAATTTAATGAAAATGCTATTCTAATCTGTAAATATTTGTAAACCATTAACTTTTTTCTTTTATATATACATATACATATTTTCTAAGCGCCCGTTAGTAAGGCTTTGCATCAGCCTGGTATTTGAACTTTAAAACACACATTTTAAAACTATTTGTATTATTTAAATTAAATATTGATTGATTAAATATTGAAATATTTTAAATTCAACATATTTGTATCAGTAAATTAAACTATTTTGCAAAGTTTTTAATAAAACATAAGTAAAAACCTGACAATCAGGCAAAGACTCCTTGAACAATGAAACAACAAAATATATACATTAAAAAATATATATATATTGGCTATAAAGGAGATCTTTCGTTTAATTGAGAGACCTGTTTGCATGGAACAATACAAATTTGTATATATAAAAATGTTGAACTTTTTAATAAATATGTAAATTATATAAAAGTCAATATTACAAATACTATTGGAAAATAAAACATGCGGTATTGCTTTGTTACGAGTCTTATAAATATAACATGCATGTAAAATACATTTTAAAAATATTGTAATAATGATTTAAAATATTTAATATTATAATTATCGAACTCATATATCTAATATTATTTATAATTCATTATATCTATATTTATAAATGGTTTCATATTAAAATGGCTTCATATATTATAATATACATATAAAACTTACAGAAAGGATGGACGGCCTGACATCGACATGGAGGGAACACTGCGTGCTATCAGGCTGCGTATGGTGGCAACCAAATCGTCGCCACTGTGCGCGCCAATTTCCTCCTCTTGCAGGGCGTCCAGCAGCATTGTCAGCTTCTGCCTTAAAATGTCGCATTTGACGGTCAGCTGTTCGTCGTCCTTGTGATGCTCGCAGATGCGAAAGACCAGGTCGTCAATAGTGTCGCATAAGGTTCGCGTGGAGGAAATTAAAGTTTGCGTATCGTTGGTTTCGACTATGAAGCGCAAATGTTGATTGGCCGCGGTGACCATGCCCGTGAGCATCGCCTCCTGTTCCGTGGTAATGGACATCTTTGGTATTTTGGGCACACTGATGGCCTTCTCGAAGACCATAATGCTCCAGCGATCCAGCATTTTGGTGCTGGCCGACTCGTAGCGCTCTAGGATTTGCGGCAAATGCGTATCATCATCGCAGCTGGAACCCCAGCCCAAGACGCGGGCCAGATCATTGCCGGTGCCCAAGGGCATGACAGCTACTTGGCATTGTTTCTGGACAAACGAAAAGAAAACTAATTAGATTTGTAAAAATCTTTCGATTAGATTAGCTAATAACTTACGTGCATATTGAAGCGATCAATCTCGCTGAGCACCCAGCCAACGGAGCCATCCCCAGAGCAGACGAGTATGCGGAATATTTCAAAGTGGCGAAACAGACGCAAGCCTAGACTGGGTCCCGTCGAGATCAGATCAAAGACCTGAGCTGGGTTCAGTAGCTGCTTGAAGCGACGCAAGAATTTGACGCCCTGATTGTCGCCCGACTTGGAGTTGACAAAGACGAGCAGGGGCGAGAAGTTACCCTTCGGACTGGCCACATCCCAGGCATCATCGGTACTAATCGAATGCACACTGGTGGGAGGCACCACGGACAGCTTGGCGGGTCCAATCGGGCAGGCAATGGCCATTTGGGGTCGACAGGCCACATGCACCGTATCCCTGCACCAGAGGCAACGCCAATCCTGCAGACGCAACACCGAGCCGCAGGTCTTCTTGCACACAGCACACACCGCCGACACGGGCAGATTGCCCTCCATCCACTGATGGGGCATTATGATGCTGCCATCCGGTTGCTCAATGATATCCTTGCCCACTGTCGCCAGCGTTGTCCACTTACAGTTGGCGATCGCCTTCGCCGCACACCGTTTGTGCACCTTGCATTTGCACACCTCGCAGCTGAGGCCGTGCGAGGTGACGCCGGAGAGCGCGTCCCGGCACACGTTGCAGTAAGTGGGTCGCGCATGGGAGGTGGCATACCAGTGATGGTGATTCGAGAGTATATCATGCTGATCAATCAGAAAGCTATCGCCACGCGGTCGCTGCACCGCCGTTGCCGTCTTCAGAGAGCCCAGCCAATCCTCCATGTCGCGTCTGGACTCGGCGCACAGCACCAGAGATCGGGTCGGTGTAATTAACTAAAACGTGGGAATTAAGTAATTGCCTGTTAGATATTTTAGCAAATTTGTCAGAAACAGAGACTTGAAACTTTGGATATATACTTTATATATAAATGTTCAAATTTAAATAATCGATATTTCCCACCACTTTTAAGATAGAGTCACCATATTTTGTTGGTAGATTGCTGCTGGCCTCCCCCAAAGATTCCATCCTTGAGATCCCGGCCACGTCAACGAGAATGCCCCCCTGCATTCGCCGTAAAAGACGGGATATGCCTATGCCTCCCACAGTTTTACGCTAGAGTTACCAAATTTATAACTACCCTTACTTTAAAGATCGGTACAAAAATGTGGTTATGTAAATCTGTAGGTCTCATTTTTGAAACACCTATCAATTTGATGACTCAGGTTATAATTTTTCATTAATCGAATCTTCATTTAATATTCATTCATTTTGGAAAAAAAAAATTTCAAAATTAAAAATTACAAGCTTACATTTTTAATCGATTTTCCTGTCCAAAAAATAGTATTAAATTTTTTTGTCAAAAATCATGCCAAAATTAAGAAAAATTTTGACATGTAAAGCTCTCCGGCCCATAGGTCTCATATTAAAAAAAAAAGGAAAAGCAAATCTTAAAGAAATGTTTAATTATAAACAAAAAAAATCTTATAATATGAAGTAATAAGAATTTGAGACAACTCCAACTGGGCCGCAATTTTATAACTGTTGCACTTCAGTTATTGTTTACTTTGTTTATTCTCAGCGTGTATAAGTGAACACAAATACTTTTTATAAGTATCCCACCCATTGCTGCTATTTCCGTGTGCAGACAAAAGATGTTACACTTGGGGGACGCGGTGCGGGGCCTGCTATTATTTGTGTAATCAAAGATGGGTCTATTAGTTTCTATGGCCTCATTAACATGCAAATAACTCTCATATTAATGTTAATATGCAAAAGGGGCGCGCCGACCACACCTCCAATATGGAATGTGCAAAACAATGCGCCAAGCCCTTAATTAGAACAAATGCTTGGTGGTTGTAGTTCAATCCTTGGAAAAACTACCCCCCCCCCCCTTCCTCCTCCATGAACATAACGGTCGCTGTACGGTCATAATTAACGTATGACCTTCTCGGCCACATAGCATGCATAATGGTAAAGGTAATGGTAATACAAACTAAAGCACGTCGGCTACCTGATTATTATTTGTCTGTCATATTGCCTAATTTATGGCGTACATGTCCTTCATGTCAACATCCCTGCCGCATGGCAAAAACTTGTTGTGCAGTTTTGTGGTCAAGTTCATTCGGGTAATTGATGTCAGAAAGTTTTCCCTCTTCTTCTTTTACTCCAACATTTGTTCTTATTTTTTTGTAATATTAAGTTAATGAGTTAACAGGACGTCTAGCCGAGGACCTTGTGAAAACCTTGAGCTACGAGCTGCTGTGGATAATGCGATGCCTGCCAGCAGGTTATGAATTATTTGTATTGATGGGCCATTTAAGAAATAAGATAGAGAAGAGGCATACACTCAAAGAAAAATGTCGTTAATTGGATGGATGGACCTATGAAAAAGCCATCATAAATTTAAAATGTCGTTGTTAATTAAGGAAACGCCACTTTGGATAGTAACATACATTGTATTTGATGATATTACAAAGTTAATTATTTTTTTTTCGAAAGCTGGTAGCTAAATAAAAATTCTTAACCACATTTCCTTTATTTAATTCAATATAGATCTCTTCTAAAATTCAGCCATGACATGTAGGTATAGTTGACCCATTTAATGGTAGTTGACATACCAAACATGCCAATATTGTAGCTGACACAATGTCCGAACCAAACAAGCATATAACAACAAAAGCAACAACACAGCAGTAAAAGGTTATGTCCACGTTAACACAATAATCTACTTGCAATGTCGCACTGACAGCAACAGTGAAATAAGCCGATGCCAACCCAATGTCCGAAGGCCAAACTGATGACAAAAGTTAACAACAAATGGGCAGGCATTGGCCCACACAGTGGGTGCTTACAGCAGGCCTGACTGCAAGTGAATTCAAGCATCGAAATTTACCTCACAAGTGCATTGAGCTTGAAGAGCTTTACAGTCAGTGCGCCAGAAGTTGGCCAATGAAAACTTGAAAATCAGAGAAGTCTGCAAAATTGCTCAATGTGATATATTCTACATTTAGTTTACATTTAGTTTAGCAGAGAAAAAAATATGGTGATTTAACAATAATGACAACATTTAAAAAGACAGAAATTATGTAACAATAAATTAAAATGATTTAATTTCACAGACATTAAAGTGACAATAATCTATATAAAGAATTATTTTTTAATGTGAGTATTTAATTTTTTGCCCATCACTGGCATTCTAAGTAGACAAGACAATGTATGTTTGAACTTTAATGGAATTATCACAATGCTAGTGACCAAGGTACTTCGAGACCATCTCAGCCCCAATTTAACCTCAATGCTAATTACATTTTAAACGCAATCATTAAACAGGAATTGGCAAATAGTTGCTGGCATTTGCTTTCTGTATTCGGCGACTGTTTGCATAACGTTGCAATGTTTCAATTAAGGTGACCAATGCCACAATCTAACCGCATCATTTGATATTCATTCTCAACTTCTGACCTTTTGTGGTTCATCGTCGTGCCGTGCTCGTGGCCTTTCCCATTCAATAAGTGCACAGTTGCACGTGTCTTCTGTTATGCCACCTGCCTGTGACACTTGCAACATGAATATGCTTTTAAGATTGGTTGGCACGTGCGGTTTCCTTGTCACTCACCTGCCTCACTTACTGCCTGCAACACCCAACACCCAATATTCAATAGCACAGCATCTCAACCCATTTTAATGGATTTTAATGGGCGGGAATTGTTTGCTTTTCGGTAGTTGCCAAAAGTTGTGAGCGCTGCAGAATGAATTCAATTACGTTCAAACTGCTGCAACTCGCCCTTCTCGACCAACACCTCTCACCTCTCGGCTGTTGCTCTTTATTCCATTTCCCCTTTTAATTTTCATTTCATTTTCAACTTTGCTTTCGCACTTCAAGTGCGTTCCGAAAGTGAAACCCACCGTTAACGTTGTTTTAACGTTGTTAATTATAACTTAAAGCAAACATCTCTGAATATTGTTAAGGCAGCAATTTTGACAAAAAATTAGTAAAATCGTATGTACACAATCAATAATTTTAGACATATAATTAAAACAAAAAAACAATATTTTCCAAAATCAAAACACGTAAAAAAAAAACAAAATTAAGAAATTCAAAAACAAAAAATGAAAAATGCATTAAAATCAACTCAGGTTTAAGCTATTTAACAATTTAACTTGCTGCTTTTATATAACATTGGATCATATTCATATTATAAGCACGTTTTAATTAGAAATCCTTTTTACTATGAAGTGCACAGTCCTGGCCACATAGGGATTATGCAGTCCAATTCCCTGAAGGGCTTCTTTTTGCTTGCTTTTCGCATTTTGCTGCGCTTTGTGCGTTGTCCTTGGCTGAATTGCTCGCATTTCAGAGACAAGAAGCAGAAATCCATTTTGTGCTCGATACAACACGTTTCTAATAGCACGGTTTCTATTACACAAAAATCTTCTGAAATGAGAACACTGCGAGTACAAACAAGCACATCAAAGGTGGCGTAAACAGCTGGCGATACTGTAATGCAGTTGAAGCTTTTTGAGATGAAGTGACGGGCTTCTGAATCGAATAGTTTCTTTAACGAGAATTTGGTTCCTAGTGTTAGCAGTGTTAAAAGTTTATTCAGTTAATATAAAAATATAATAAGATATACAAATAATATAAAAGGTACAAAAGAAAATCATTTAAGTGATTAAGAAAATATAAATTATTTAAATAATTACTTTAAAATAGGCTGTTTAAGCATTCAAGTTAGGCAACATTTGAACACAACAACCAATAAAAAAAAGCAGAAATCACATCTCGTACGATTTACAATTACCTTAATAATTCATGCATAAAGTTTAGGAAAATTTTTTTATACTCGTTCACGAAGTGAAAGAGTATATTGGTTTTTGTGCAATGTCCGTCTTGCTGTCCGTCTGTCCGTATGAACGCAATTATTTTCGCCGCTATTGAAGCTAGAGACTTGAAATTTTGGATATATACT
>SCDY01001868.1:0-22186 GCA_004143825.1 Drosophila micromelanica | reverse complement strand
TCAAAAATCATGTCAAAATTGACAAAAATTTTGACATGTAAAGCTCTTGGATCCATAGTTCCCAAACTTCTAACTACCATAACTTTGTCAAAAGTGAACAGATTTTCACGTTTGTCTAACTCTAGCTTAAAAACTGTGGGAGATACAGGCATTTGTGGCGGGGCGGGGCCGCTGGGGGGCGTTTGTAGTGGGCGTACCCGGGGTATCAAGGTCTCATTTTTTAGGGGAGGTCATCAGCTATCTACATATCAAATTTGGTGGTCCTATCTTAAAAGCTGTGGGCAATATACGCGTGTAATCGATTAGAGCTGCCAGATATATCGGTTTTTCCGAATACGGGGGCGGGAGTGGGCATGGCCAAAAAAAATTGTTTGTGTTGTTTGGGGGAGCATTCCTGCAATATATATACAAAATTTGGTAACTCTAGGTAAAAAAATATGGGAGATATAGCCATGTCCGATTTTTAAGGGCGGGGGCGCTGGGGGGCGTTATAGTGGGCGTGGCCGGGATATCAAGGTCTCAATCTTTAGGGGAGGTTACCAGCTATCTACCTGCCAAATTTGGTGGCTCTATCTTACAAATTGAGCAATATATACACGTTTTATCGATTTGTGCGTCAGACATAACGGTTTTTGTGATTACGGGGGCGGGAGTGGGCGTGGCCAAAAAATGTGGGAGATATAGTCATATCCGATTTTTAATGGTGGAGGCGCTGGGGGGCGTTCTAGTGGGCGTGGCCATGAGATCAAGGTGTCAATCTTCTAAGGAGGTCGCCAGCTATATACACACCAAGTTTGGTGGCTCTGGCTTTAATTTGTGGACTTTATCGATTTGCGATTTTAGTTGTTATCGGTTTGCCACGCCCCCAGTGGCCGCATCCCAAAATCAATAGCGGCGAAAATAATTGCGTTCATACGGACAGACGGACAGCAAGAAGGACATTGCACAAAACCAATATACTCTTTCACTTCGTGAACGAGTATACAAAGATAAAAACCGACTTGATGAAAATTTGCCCCTCTATCAATCAACATTCTATTAGTCAGGATATGTAAGTCAATCAAATTGTCAGTTCATAGGTCGGTCAGTCAGTCAATCACTTACTCAGTCAGTCAATCTATCAGTCAGTCATTCAATCAGAATGAAACATTTTGTTAATCAGTCAGTTATTCAATCAATAAATATATATATAGCTGATGCGAACTTACTCATCGGCTTTTAAGAACTCGTATTCACCTAATTCAATTAACTGTAAAAGTCGTCATTAAGGTCTTATAATGTACTCTGGCCAGAGTCAGCGAGCGGGAGTGTGGGGAGCATACAGAAGTAAGTAGCCCAGCGTCGGCATCATAAAACTGAACAACAAAGTCACACCTCAAAGCGGTACGATAAATCAGCCAGAAGATCTGACCGATCTGCCTTTTATACTGTGAAACAAACTGACAAAATGAAAAATAAAACTAGCCAACTGGCTTGCGGGCGGCCAATTTTAATTACCAAAATTATGACAAAGTTGTTTATGACATTTTAACGTGAGTTTTCGGCTCAGAAAATTTGACTGGGAATTTATTGATTTTTAAGAGTCTCGCGCGGCAGCTCAAAGCCGCAATTTATGCAGATACACGGTTATGTATATATATATACATATATACATAGATCCGCTTAGCCGTTGTGCCCATCAATAAACAACATTTGAGAGCTATAATAAAACATCAACAACAACAAAAGCGCTAAACTGCTGCCACCGCCAAGGGGCCGCTTTGGGGCAGCGGATTTTTTGGCTGGGGCAGGTTGCTACCGTTTTGCGGCCAGGCTGCCGCCGCGAGCGTTGTAATTTTCGTAAGCGAACAGGCCACACGAATTCATAATTTGAAAATAACCAAAAATCATGAACAACATAAAAATCGATTTAATCCTGTCGAGCCGGCCAATGGAGCGCCCAGTGCGCCCGCCCAGCCGCACGCTTGCTTGCCAGATTAATTGCTCAGACGCCAGACGGCGAGCTGCAGATTGGATGAGGCGGCCAAAAAGGGCTGGGGGGATGGCACCGAGCCGAAGTCTGGCTCTGGGGACCTACAGCAGCGCAGCAGGCAATGGGGCAGAGAGAAACAGCTGGGCTGCGTGTGCGATGTGTGGAGGAATGCGAGGCTAAAGAATCCAATAAGGCCAAAATTATCAATTTATTTCACGCCTCGAAATCACAACAGCAAGCAGACAGAGGGAGAGAGAGAGAGAGAGAGGATATTAGAGGCTGGGCCAACGGCTTAATTATAGTCGGACGGTATGCGGCATTTGATGAGGCTGAAAAAGTATCTGAAAGATACTAAGCACTAACTAAGGACTGATTGTTACTTAGGCACAACTCGAGAGTGAATTGTCATTATAAAATGAAAATGAAAAAATAAACAAATTCCTGAAAAGATATATATAAGCTTTATTGTGTGCTACAAATTGTTAACCCAAAGAAAACAAACAAAAACAGAATTAGATAGTTGCAATAAAGGGATTTACCTGCTTCATTCGTAAGCCAATCTGTGTTGCCATTCTATAATATACTCTTTCTTGCGCAATTTCACTTTGTGTGTGCCGCAATACAAACAATGTGTCCGGGTAGGCGTTAAGAGGGTGTTATCCTTTAGCGCCTTCGCTTTGTGAGAATCCGGCCCGAATGCGTCCAAAATCGGCAGCCAAGCGTCGTCGTCTGCGCCGCATGCCGCACACCTAATTGCAGCCTCAAACTGAGGCGAGTCGAGCCCTCAAACACAAAAGAGAATTTACAATGCCCGCAAGGACACAACAACAAAAAGAAGAAGCAGCAGCAGAAGCAGAGACAGCATAAGGGCAAGGCGAGCCCCTTCAGGCCCATTGTTGCCAATTCCTCTGTTTTTGTGTACCCTGGACCTATTGCAAATGGGTAGTTTTGTGTATCGATCAGAAAAATTCAAAAAACTAGAGACTTGAAATATACACTCAGTGGCAAAATAATAGGTGTGCATTTTTTTTTCATATTTTCCCATCAATAAAAAAAGGTAATAAGAATTGTATAACTTATTATCATTGGCTATCAAAGATTTCAAATAAAATTAATATTAAATTTTTCATAAACGTTTTAGCTGAGCACAATAATATTTATTAAAAATTACAATCTTCACACCTTATATTTTGGCCATGAGTGTATATTTGCGATATATATTTTTTTATACCGTAAAAAGCACATGTTAATATTGTTCAAATTAAAATTAAAATAGATTGTAAAAATTAAGCCTAGAGCTGAGTTTCAAAATATGTGACAATTGCTTGCCGATCGTTACAGGTCATCTGCCAGTCGACCATTCCCGATTCGAGTACGCTTACGTGTTGCATTTTGTGGTCAAATCGAGCAGCAACGTCGACCACCGCCTGCTGTCCATAATGAATGAATTCCATTAAAGATTTATGCCAGTTTGATGATGCCGCACAAGGATCGAGAAACAACGCCCAGGCTCGAGATCGGGATCGGGATCAGGCTCCGGCTCCGTCTTGATTGAAGGTTGATTTGTTGCGTTTAGTCGGGCGATCGGTTGTCGGTTGTTTTGATGAGATTAGCACACGTGTTGAACACGCACAGCTATTGTGTAGGAGCAGGAGCCGGACTAAGGACAGGCCGGTGGCCGGTGGCCGGTGGCTCTGCCGGCGGTTTGAAAGGCCGTTCAATTTTATTTTGACAAATGACATTTCAATCGCAATTGTTCACACAGCATGTGGCCACCCCGCTCTGCCCCTCACCCCGCTCTTTGCTGATGCAATGTGGCTGCGGCATAATTCAAATTGAAACTGCGCAATTCATTTGGGGCAGATCAAACAAATCGTAAAAGGCAAGCAGCGCGCGAAAAAACGTGATTGGAGCCACCTCGGCCAGGCCAAGAGCAAGTGTGCCGTCTCCCTCTCTCTCTCTCTCTCTCTGTTCTGTGTGTACCTACAGCGAAGCTGCAGCAAAGTGATTTGATCTTTGCACCGAGTGGTAATCCGCATCTAATAATGTGAAGCATTCGGCGCACGATCCGCGGCTATGTTGCGGACCCAAACCACAGTGCAGCTTCAACTTCAGCGACTGCGACTGCGGCTGCGACTGCGGCTGCGGCTGAGACCTCCCAGTTGGAGAGCGCCCCTCTTGCGCCGCCTGCCGCCCAGAGTTGATTGGAGTCAACGATGGAGTTATTTGTACGATTGCAAAGGCCTCCGTGTTGCTGCCTGGTTTGCAGCAGCTGCTGTTGCGCCAATTTTCAGAGCTGGCGATCTGGCGATCTGTTGCCGATCACTGATTGTGCCGCGCCAAACAACAAATTATATGCGTCGCGCGTAATTGAGAAATATTGAGACATTATAAACGGCGCGATAACAGCGTATGGGTAAAACAGAGAGTGAGAGAGTGAGAGAGAGAATACTCAAGGTGTGGCCACAATTACAAATAGCCCGAATTTCACTCCAATATCAATTCCAGGTCTTCGTCTGGCATTATTTCTAATTACAAATAGCTTGAAATGAAACGTGTGCTCCGGCTTGGTCCGGTCCCGTCCGGGTCCGGACTGCTGCGTCATTCCCATTCCCATTCCCATTCGGATTCTCCATTGCTCGTCGCGGGCGCCGCGGCAAACAAAACGAACGGTGATTTTATTTCATAGATAATTCGCTTAAATTATGGCGCAGCGGCGTCGACTTAATGCCCCAAAGCGACCTACAGCAGCGCCTGATTGGATCGCTCCCCTCCACGCTTTACTGTGATCAATATCGATACCGATCGAGCGACGTCAATCATGCCACGATTTGAGGCAAGAGCGACCAAAGCCATCCGGCAATGCAAACAAAATGGCCGCAGCTAAGCATAATGCCTAATATTGTCCATATAATACCTAGAATAGTTACTACATCGGGTGTGCTTAGCTAGAAGGTACCCCATAGTTGGCTGTAGAGAGTTTCCAAAATATATTCCAGATTCTTCTAAGTTTATTGGGAAGTTACAAAGTGTTGTTTGAGTATAAAGAAAGAAAAAATGGTATCAAATTTGACAGACAATTTATTGTTGATCACCTTTTAGAATTTGTTTCGACATCGTCACATTAATTAACTACTAATTATTATTATATATTTAATATAATTACAGTATACAGTATATTTTCCACCATTAAAAAATTACAAAATATTCAGTTAGGATGCATAAATAACATATAAAAATGTTTGAAATATTTTTTTCTACCCATTTACAGGGTATTAAGATAACAATAAATCAAGAGTACCACATTATTATTGTTATAAAATGTTTTTGTTGGTGCCTGTAAGTGTGTGTGTGTGTTTGTTTGTGTGTGCAATTGCAAAGAGCTGTCATGCATATTTTATACCCGTATTGCAGTGCCGCATTTAGCGGAATTAAAACACGCCCCCGAGGCACGGTCATGTGTAAGAAGGAGGTGCAGGTGCAGGAGGGAGGTGTGGTAAGCGAGATTGACAAATTGAAACGAATGTGGCCATTCACTTGGAAAACTTCATTAAATGTCCACCAGCCCAGCCAGCTCCCCCTCCCACAGGCAGGCATATCATAAAACTCGCTTGGCAGCGGCAGGACATGGGCATTATGACAATATGGCAACACCTCAAGCGACAGTACGGTACAGGAAAAACAGGAACTGACAGCCTAACTGGCCACCGAGCCGGCACATGGAATTGAAAATTCTTCATAGTCATCACGAAGGGGAGGCAAACCGACGAGCAGGCGGTCGTCAACCAAGTTTATGCCCATGGCCCACCCTGCTGCCTGCCCAGCCCAGCCCTGAGCACAAAAAGCGTAACGTATTTCCGCTTCCCATTTGCACCTGCATTCATTATCCTGGAGTACCACTGCTGTTGTTGTTGTTGTTTTTTTGGTATGCGTAACTAAGTTTTAGCTGTCAGTTTTTATGTCTGCCGCATAATGAAACCGGAACAGACAGAGGGCTCAAGCTTGGCTGAGATACATGTCTATATATATGTAATACCAAATCTGGTACAAGTGCGCGTGTCCAATCCGATTTAATGCAGTCAAGTGACTTTATTTTTATTAGCACAACTTAATGAACTTGAAATTTCCAACAACATTTATTACTATCCTCCTTTTTTGCGCAGTGTGTGTGTGTGTGTGGTGAAATTTGAAATTAGAAAGTCAAGTGATTTATGACACAAGCAGCATCTGAATTGTTGCTCCGAAACTGGGGGTTAGAGAGTGACATATAAGAATCGCAGTTAGCGGGACTTACAATTATAATGTGTATATAAATTAGCAATGCCATTAAAATCTGAACTTTTGTTAGGACAGACCACACAATGTAATCTACATATTCAATGTACACATTTTTCAAAACTCCTCTGCAGTCTTTCAACTTTATCCAAACAAAGTTCACCGATTCAACAGACCTTAACTTTGCTCGAATCCCCCGCTCCCCCCCTTTTACCATAATACGGTAACCGCCCAAGTGGCTCATTAATGAGCGCAAACGATGCATTTGATGGCAATGCAATCAACAGATAAAAGAGCGAGAAAGTTTAATTGTAGCTTTTTAGCTTAAAAGCAAAAGTACACCGTAATTATATAGGTACACACAAGCCGCGGAAAGCCGAACTAGGGACGCGGCAAGAGGTGCGAACCATGACGCATGCGCCTAATTGCTGCAACGCACACGAAAACTTGCTGAAAACATGAGAGGAAAATTGTAGCTTTTTCCTGGATGCCGAATATTAAATATGCTTATAGACATGTTAAGCAAGTGTTGCTTATTCAAGACTAGTACAAAATATTATAAGTTTAGTTGGAAAATTCTTTAATGCAATCTAGTCTGTGTTTTTAACAGGTCCATAAAGCTACTTTCAATTAATAATACATAATTTACATTTATATTTTTACTTAAACATTTTTTTTTTTTTTATACATTTTTTTATATATTTTTTTCACTTTTAGTTATTAATTAATTTGTATTCGATTTTCCACAACATTATAATACCTTTTACAAGAAGAAACATCAAATAACAACTAACAACAACACATCGTTGCACTTTACGTGACTTATTTATATGGCCTGCATTGTAGTCTGCCGCCAACTCGAATATTTGTCGTCGTTGCAACTTAAGCAAATCGCATTCTCATTACAGAGAAGAAAAAAAAACGAGAGAAAGAGAGGAGACTATAGCTAAGAGAAGAATACGTTGGGTCCGGAACCGAAGCTCCATTAACGTCAGGTTCGCGTTAAAAATCGATAGATAGTTTGAGCAGCGGCAACTACTGCGAGCAGCGCAGGCTCGTGGTCGCCAACGAAGCTCAAGGGAACAGGCGATGGCATGGCGATCTCTGGCTGTGAGTCTCGTTGCGGCGGCGGAGATCAAAGCGCGCGAAAAACCACCATCATCTTCTTAAAGGTGGTAATTATGTCTCGGCTTGGCGGCTGTTCCCGGCCAGAAAGCTGGCCAGTTGGTCACAAGGTTCTGAGTGGACGTTTCTTATGCTTGTTGATAAAGAACTGAACTATAGGATCTTACGCTGATCAGTGATCAGTGATCGGTGATCAGTGATCGAGCCGTTGCTGCTGAGTCTCGTTGCCAGTGAAAGCTTCACAGTAAATTTGTACGCACTTGTGCCCCAAAATGGCCGCCGGCTGTTCTGTCCGATGTGTCCGATGTGTGTTGGCTGCATAACCCAAAATTTAATTTAAGTAGCACTATAGCGATCCGTAGCCCCTCATCATAACTCAGCTGTCAGCTGCATGTCACTTTTGTGGCTACCGTTGCCGATCCAAATTGTAGACGCAATTAGTTTGAAATATTATTATCGACACGTACTCCACATACCTCGGTTCGGTTCGGTTCGGTTCGGTGGTGCCTGTGGTATCTGTGGCCGCACCACAATTACCCTCAATTGAAGGGAGCTTCATTCGTGTTAAACTCTTTGACCACATCTCGCACTTCTGCAGCACTTGCCACAGTTTGTTGAGCTGATTTCACTTGCCCCAACCCCGGGCACATTTATTGAGATATATACATACACATATGTAACCATATATCGTTTGAGTACCCGTATTCGTTCGGGTACTCGTTGTTTCAATTGAAAAGCTGCTGACAAAAGTTGTCATTGATGATCTTACCGCTAGTTGAAAATCAAATTGCGCCATTAAGTGGTGGCAATTAGTGTAGCCAGGCACAGACAAAGTATTTTTTTTTTTCGTACACTCGGAGAAATAAGTAGGAATTGTGCATTTAAGATAGGTAACATATTCTGATATTGTGACTACATTCAATGTAGAGTTAAATATATTTAATAGTTAAAATTATTAATGTACCTAATGTACCTAAATGTACCTAACATTTTAATAGCTTTTCTTCGAGTGTATCTGTTAAAGGCGCACAGACTTGGCCTGCCAAACGGTAGTGGAACGTTACTTTTTCAATTATGAATAGAGAATGATTGTTTTGTACCGTGCTGAATGATGGATGGGGTTCGAGCCCCAAACACGGACAATGCCAGACGTAATGCGCTTTTTCGCCAAACCCAAAGCCCCACTCATCAGACCTAATGGCCAACAATAGACGTACGCGTACCCTCTGTGCTGAAGGCGGCGTTAATTAATTTGTGACAGACAAAACGAAAGAGAGACAGCGAGACAAAGAGACAGAGCTTGTTAATTAGACAGTATTCTTTAGTTGGGGCCTCTTCGACTGTTCGAATGTGAGTGCGAGTAATAAAAGCTGAAAGCTAAAAGCGCAATTAGCAATAATAATATGATATTATAATTTAAGTAAATGCATAGCTCGATTCCATACAGCCGAGGGCACACAAATTATAGGTATACATATCTCTACTCTTTTTATCCAGTTCCCTTTCTCTCTATCTCTACCTCTCTTTTTCGCTTTTGCAAATATTCACAAATGTCACACTGTTCGAGCTTTGTCATGTGAATTCATTTCATTAATTTATTTTTGAGTGGCAAAAAGACAAATAAATACACACAGTCAACCCTCGCTATGAAGAATTCGCAATAGAAAGTATATAAAAAAATTCCTATAAGAAAAATTTAACTAAATCGAAAAAGATTTACGAACTCCGTCAAATATTTTATTTTAATTCCAGCATGAATTGTTCGTTCAAGTGAAGTTTAACTGTATCGAATGTGTGTATATGTATAAAAATGACGACAGCCGCGCAGCAACAGAAAATTACACTGAAATTATAGCAACAATTATTTTCAAATTGAATTACATCCAATTACAAATAAAATGAAATGCAGATGGCATGAAGATAGCGACTCTCTCATTCAGCGTAATGGCGTCGGAGGACCGAGCAGAGGGCCACCTCTCCACCTGGGAGTTGTAGGGGGCGGGCACGGCTACGGTGCGTTGGTGTGGGTGAGTTTGTGTCGCCTCCACTGCCGCAGAAAGATCGAAAAAATAAAACCAATTAGGGACTTGGCCTGTGCTGCCTGCGGCTGTCACAGTCGGGCGGTGTCAGCTCATAAGTTATTATCCTGCAATTAATTTGGCTAAATGTTGCTCTCTTGCCTGTGGTCCCGACATTGCGCCGACGCGCAGCGCAAGCGCCTCAACGAGCCGCGCTGATTGGCTGCCTGCCATCGATGACGTCACGCTTGCAAGAGCCATGCAAGACACGCCTGCAATGCGACTTCAAGCTGAAAGTGCAGAAAGCGTGTGAGCGAGAAAGAGAAAGTACGAGAGCGAAACAAAACGAACCTCGACTAAAGTCTCGGCTGGCGTTGCAGCTTGTGCGATGTTCGATGTTCGATGTTGCAGTTGTAAGCGGGTTGCATACGAATTTCTTATTAATTTACAACCAAGTTTCATTTTAAATATACAATTATTTTAAATATGATAGAATATTTAACATAACATATTATAACATTCAAAATTAGTTTACAACCAATTTTTCGCATGAAGGATGGGTATTTCAAAATCTATCTAATAAATATATATAATAAATGAGCATAAAATCGATTTAACGTAAATTTTACTAATTTAATTTTACTGGTTTCGAAAAAGTTTAAAACACATTTTTAAAAAAGTTTTACAAATATTAAAAAATCCTAAAATAATTAGTAAAATTTAAGTAATTATTGGAAATAAAATAATGTGGACTCCACGATATATATACAGTACATGTACAGTTCCATAATTTCGCCTCGTTGATAGGCCTTTGGTTCCTCAATCTCCGGGTAGGGCGATCTAAAATAATTTAACCTAACCAGCCTAAACAATACTTATACTAAATATTACTTAATACTATCATGTAAATCCCATTCCAATTCCATATGGCCACTAAAATTCCAGCCCACACAAAGAGTCGAAAGCAATCAAACTGAAATATTCGAATAGATACTTTTAATAGATACTATTGATTGATTAATTTAATTTAGATAAACAGTAAGACAACGTATTATCTTAAGCCCAATTTCTATCTAAAATGCTACCTACTGGAATTTGAAAGAATGAATCTGTGATGGAACCATCAGCTTGGCTTTCTCGCGCTTATCTGTAAAATGGTGGAAACCTTTTAGGCCACGTCTTGTGTGGCAAATTAAAATTCAATTTTTCAAAATATCAAATCAAATCGAACACACATACAAAAACGAATCTTAACAATTTTTTGGACAATCTGTTTGATGCACAATGCACAAATTGAATGTCAGTCCAGTTAATTCGATTTAGTTTAATATGCCCTTTGTTCTTCATTCGGTTGTTGTTGCTGTGTGTGTCAGCGCGTGTGTTAATGACGCTTTACAAATGCAACAAATGCAATGGGCCCTGGCCAGGACTCGGCATTCGCCGTGAAGCTACATTGTTTCTGGCCAGCAAGGATGCGTAACAAATGCATCGAACAAAGGGAATTGGCACAGGTTTGCCAGCAGGTCTAGGAAAACTCATTATAAAGCGTGTGATAATCCACAGCCCCGTACAAAAGGACACATTAGCCACACGTAGTTAGCGCAAGGACCTGCATAGACAGCGAAAATCCTTCGGTGTAGGTGGCTAATGGACTCTCGGCGAGAGAGCACTTTAGTTTTGGTCAATGTGTTTCACACCTACTCCTCGCATCCCTCGCACTCCTCGGACTCCTCGCACTGAGCGTGAAGAATCGTAAACGAGAGACGGCTGAGCCGATCCTTTTGTCTCCCTATCTTTGATCAGCGCCGACTCACACAGGTGTAAGGGCAACCAGCAACAAGAACTTGGCCAATGGCCATTCCGCAATTACCTTTAATACGCATCGGAATCTGTTTTTCAATGTGCAGCCAAAGATTTATAAGTGTGTTAAAAACTCGCGCTCACATTTCATGAGAATCCATTGCTCTAACCGATACAATCTGATCCAATCTGATCTGATCCGAGGGCGTCACACTATTTGCTGTGGAAATTTTAAGCTAATTTACACATTTTACTGCTAGCAAAGGAGAATGATTGACTATGAAATACCCCGTGCTCACATTATCCACATAAATAAAAGAAAGTTTTCCGAATATGTGAAAGTGAATAACACTTTATTATTGATTATAAAAATGACAATAGTAAATGACAAATGAAAATCTAGAAAGTCAATTTCCATATTATAAATACATAATCTGTTTCTTTCAATTGCCTAAGTCGATTATACCCATTTGCAGCAAGTATAGGGTATAAATATGAAACGTCACTGCGTTAATTGCAGCCCGTCCGTCAGTCCGCCAATTTCCACATTTCACACTCTCGACTCCACTTTCTTTGTCTGCTTCTAATCTCAATATCGGCATCTGCATTTGTCCATTCACGCCCCATATTAATCTCCATTATTTGGCGCTATCCCCTCCTCCACAAAGAAATCTCTCACCAAAATCTTTGGTAATACATTTGCGGCTTTCAACGCGGAAGCAATAAAAACTCAAATTACTTTTCGTTTACATCCTGCGACAGAGACTCTGACTTTTGGGTTCCACTCCTAATTCTTATGTTAATGACAGCAATTAATTTCCTTCGCCCACACACAGCCTGTATCTATATATCTGTGTCTATGTGCGACCAAAGTCAAAGTCAAACAAATCGAGAAACATATTTTTATTGTCGCAACGCCAAAATACCGCTGGGAGCGATTAATTACTCAAAATGGAGTCCGACCCCACAGTATGCGAGGCCAAAGGGCAGAGGGCAGACAAGCTGCAACGTGTTTGTCTGGCGTGGCAAATTCTTATCCCTTTTCAATTTCAGCAAAACTTTCCCTCCCTATCTCTCTCTCTGTCTTTCTCTCTCTCTCTTGCACTCGCTCTGTCTAGCTGGCTTTTCGCCCACGCAAAACTGTCGTCAGTCCTTGGCTGATTTATGACCTGGCCCACAATAAATTTCAGCACTCCAGGTGCTGATGCACATAAATCAATCCATTAGTTTTCCGCACTCGCATGTATTTCGATTTGTTGACTCTGGACTTTTATTTGCGCGTGCTGTCGGTCGTCCGAAGAGGGGATGACGGGAGGGGATTGGGGGTTGTTGTTTGACCTGGGGGGTGCACTGGACCCCATGGGGTCCAGTTCGATTCGTTGCACTGATTTTGGACTTTGGGCTTTGCTTTGAGTGACAATAAATTATGACCATGATTAGTCTAAATTTGGCGGCAAACGTTACGTTAATGCGGAAACTTGATGCCGCATCAGTTTATTCCCACAGCATGGCGAAGTTTTGGCTTCATCGGTATTGCAAAAAAACTTTCCCAACTCGGACTGAATAATTTTCTCACGGCAAAAATGTTGGTGAAAATTGAAAAAGCAGCTCAACTAAATCATTAGCAAATCTTCGACAAAATGACAAGACATGTGCATATTAGCCGGCAAAACGCCGCAGGGTATGCAGCAAATTATTGAGCCAACTCAATGAGTCTGTGTGTGTGTGTGTGTGTGTGTGTGTGTGTGTGTGTGTGTGTGTGTGTGTGTGTGTGTGTGTGTGTGTGTGCGTGAACAACACAGGTGGCAATATGGCCATTATGGCTAATGGGCAAACGCAAGAGGCCCCGCGGCCAAATGAGTTAAGCCAACAAGAAGCATCAGACGAAGAAGAAGAAGAAGCAGCAACAGCAACAGCGCAAAGTAAGCGTTTAAGTAAGCCATAAAAAAAGACAAAGCCGTCATTTTTCTAATGAAGCAGCGGCAGCAGAGAGAAGCTGCCTGCTTCTAAAGGTAGAATCTCTTGCCGGCCAAGTAGAAGCCAGTTAAAGACTTTAGTTGCGCCTTTAAAGCCAAGTTAGCTCAGCCAATCAGGCAGCTGCGCCGAACTTCAAAGCCAAAATCAGACAGTTGACTGTGTGGCGCGGATATGAGCCGCTTAACACAGCCAGAGATACACACACACACACACATAGCTTGAGATACAGATACACACGCACTGTGGGCCTCAGCTTTGATAAATGAGCAGACAGGCGTACAAAGTGGAGAATAACGAGCGAAAAACAGGCTGAGAAGAGAAGAGAGTGTGTTTGTGTGTGTAAAGAAGGCTTAATCACATTGCTTGGCCATTGGCCAGGCGGCGAAAGATCAAAGCGCGCTTTAGCTGTTAGATGTGGCTAGCTCGGTGGTCGCCTGGCCGAGTGGCTGGGCTAGAATGATGGCTAGGTAATTGGCAGGTAGCTGACGCTGACGCTGACGCTGACGCTGCCGCTGCAGCCAAATGACATGCCAATGCCAATGCTATATGGCCAACAACAACAACCACAACAAAAAGCTCTTCCTCTGTTTGGTTCCGTGGCAGTGGCCAAATGTGATATTTGCCAAGGCATTCTCTCAGATGCGCATTCCCATGACATCTCAACGGAAGTTGAAAACTGAGCGGCATAAGATCAACAGCACCCTCCAAGCCCCGATTTGGGCGCCTTTTCGCCTGCGAAATGTGACAAAGTGACAAGACAAAATTCTGTCAAATTAAAGTCAGTCATGACGGCAACGCCCCTGTAAGCCAAACCGAAAGAAGATCCCATGCCGAACCGACGCATGATATCATTAGCATAACTGTCAAAGCCGGGCAGAGACGTCTCAGTGGCGTCTCCGCGGACCGCGACATGCATCGCTGCCAAGCAGACCAATTTTTCGGGTTGAATAACGACAAACGAATTCGCGGTAGACATTAAAAATACACAACATAAAATACTATACACTGAGGGAAAACTCAACAAATCCAATAAAGAAGTAAAGTAAATTAAAGAACAAAAACAAAAACAAAAAAAATTAATAGAAATTTCTGAGATTACAAATTATGTGCATATCTTAAATTTCCTAATTTTAAATTATTTTTACAATTAGTTTTTACTCATATTAAAAGCAAACATGACTCAATTTATCGCATTCTATAATACAAAACCAGAGTTTTCTCAGGGTGTAACTTTTTAAATATTTGTGTCAAGATTTGTTTTTTTGTAGTCGAATCTCAACTGCTGCCAGCTTGCCTAAGTCATCAGTTTAAGTACTTTAATAACTGCCGCTTATCAGCACAAATGAGGGACATCCTGAAGGAAACGAAGGACATGCACTTCCCATGCTTACCCACGCATCCTTTGCAGGTGCCACCAAAGAAACGCGGAAAATTTGAAACTAATTGCCGTAAAAAGACAAAATATAATAACAAAAACGAAGAAGACACGGAAAAGAATAACAACAACAACAACAAATGTACAATAACAATCAAAACACACTTGCAACGCCCACCCGAATGTCCAGTTGTCAGCCTAAAACAACAAATAAAGCAATCAAACTGAAGAACTGAACACACACTCAGAGAGAAGAATCTTAGGCAGCGACATATGTTCTCACACGCGGCACCTTTGTCCATCAGCATTACGTCAGAGACAGAGAAAGAGAGGGAAAGAACAAATTGTGGTATATTTATAAACGTCAAAATAGCCAAAAAGGAGAGACCGAAGCAGTTCGGTGATATCCCTAAAGATATATTTTATGATGCACGGCGAGGTGAGCCCTGGGCGTGTGAGTGGCCAATTCTGACTATAAAAAACAAAAACGAACACACAGAAATCTATAGATTGACATTGGCATTGCCTTTGGGTGTTAGGAGCTGGATCGGTGTGAATAGAAACATCAAATAGTTCAAGTCAAAGGCTGCTGCAGAAGGAGGCTGCCATCAAAGGGGCAGCAGCCACAAATCGTAAAAACACCGACAATTTCACACTCGCCTTTTTTTTTGTTGGATAATAAAAAATTAAACGGTAGCTAGTTAGGATGCATTCTTGGAGTTGGCATTGTTTGCATTGATTCATTCCTCTTCGCTGGGCGTCGGCGGTTTTTATCTGCTGTTGGGATTTTCATTAACAAATGAACTTTTCGTGGAAATCCGATGGTGACGGCGGCTTTGATGCGATTCCCAGAACAGGGAGGAAACTTGGCCAATATATTCTTCGATTGATGCTAATTAAAGCACTACCCCGGTTTTTGCTTTTGCCCACAACATAAATGTTAATTTATGAATTTGTTCCGGTGGTGGACGAACAACATCTACTATACTCAAAATATATGAAAATTGTAAAAAAAAAAAACACTTTTGCCATATCATGTAGGCCGTAGATCGATAAATATTGATCGCTTGATTGATGAACGTTCGCATAGCAAAATTGTGCTGCGTGCCAACCTAGCCCACGTGTGTGTGTGTGTTTGTGGTAAATAAATTACAAACTAATCATTGAGAAATTAATCACAAATCAACAATTTGGCTGCTAATTAAAATGTTTACGCAAATGAATAATTCGTTAGTCGCTGCGATGGCAATGAATATTCATGAACGCCACAAGACCACAATCTCGCGCAGTTTCATATTTAAAATAAATTAAATTAAAATAAATTCGGGCGAAATGGAAGTCGAGCAATGGAAAAAATGCCACCGACTACGCTTCACGTTGCTTGCCCCACTAATAAAATTAATTAATTGCTTGCTCCAAAACTCAAAGAAGCCGCTTCAACGGTAGCAGCAGCCACACACGCACACTAGCATACACACACACACACACACACACACACACACACACACACACAGAAAATGCAAAGTTGGCCATAATAAATTCCATATAACGATCAAAATTAGTGGCAACAACAAAGCGGCCACCAATAGCAGGCCTCATGCAACTAATCACAGTTTATTAGCTTTAAAGCTTAGACTAGGTTAGCTAGTCCCGTTGTTGTTGTTGTTGTTGTTGTTGTTGTTGTCACCTCTGACAGCATCTAATCAAGCTATCGTCCATCACAACTAACAAAAACTTTACAGTCGGGTGTAACCGATAGCGCAATACTCGTTCCCAGTTTGATAAGAACTAAAATATGTATCCGAGCATAAGATGTATGCACATAATTTTTGTACCAAAAATAATGCTTATATCTTAAGTACAGATTTATTCTAGAGTCAAAATTGTCATCAAACATGAAAATCGCTTCAATTTTAAACAAAATTCAAAATTAAATATTAATATTAACTTATAAATTTGAAAATCTCGGAGCTAGGAATCCAAAAATTTTAAGTCTCAAACTTGATTTTCGTTTTAATTGCCACGACAGTGGGAGGATTTATACGACTAGCCGGACGAACATAAACCCAATATGCTCTGATCATTTTTCGAGCGAGTTTAATAATTACCATCGAATATCGTAAATAAGTCATCAGCTTTTGACCATATGAGAAAATTTTTTATGATTATTTTTTGCTGTTGTGTACAGTAGTCAGTGTCATAAATTGGATTATTTTTATAGTATTTGAAATAGAGTTTTAAGTTCTCACTCTTCCTCTCTTCTTTTTAGAATTTAAAAGACATATCGTTCCTTAAATGTTACATTGTTCAACGTATAATAAAATTAATCACAGTCAGTATTTTATGACATTTTTGTTATACCCAAGCCAGAGTCTACTGTACCAGGCCACCATTTTAGTGTTGAGCATTTAATTTCGTAGAGATTTAATTGACTGAACGCCATTAAATAAAAATGGAGATGAGATTTATGCTGCAATTTGCGCAAAAATTATGTTAATTGTGGCTACGAGGGGTTTGGGGTATTTAAATGCAGTTGAGCGCAAAAATAAAATGTCTATATATATATAAATATCATTGATTTAAATTAATGGACATGTCAAGCAATTAATAAATGCAAAAACCGTAGCACAGCAAGTTAGAGTGGGAAGGAAGAGGCTCTGAGGGGCGCATAAGAGACTAATGAATGCCAGAGCGCGATTTTTGCCACTATCTACGAAATCGTGTGGAATCATTTGGCCACACGAATGTGGCCCAGTCTATAGTTAGCATTGGGTGTCGCCGCAGTTTGTTGCATTTGCGATCATCTTTGAGGGCCTCATAAATAGCCCAGGAATTGGTCGCGCTGTCAATCAAGTTGGCAGTCAGCCCCGAGCCGACTCTTGACTCTAATAGACCCATAAATGCATAGAGTAGAGCGCAAATTTTCGACGCCCAGCTGCATGTTGGCCCTCAATTGGGCCCATTGTCCTTGTGCCTTTTTCTGTGTCCCGATTGCACTCGAAAAAAAGAAGGCTCTAATGAGTTTTCGATTAGGTGTGACATGTTCACGTCCTCCACGGCTAATCGATGAGCATATTGTCTGCTCGCAACACAACACCCCCACCCTCACCCTCACCCCCACCCCCTTCATCGCACAGACTGTTGGCAACCCTCTCTTGGCCTGATTTTCCACTCGAGTGCAAAGATTTAATTTGTTTACATTAAAATGCCATAAATTCAAGTACAGTTGAGTGCGTTATTTGGCTGGGTTCATGGGGCATGCGGCATGAGGCAACTCCGAAACTGCTTAGTCATGTCGCGGCAAGCTCAGAGTTCGAGATGCCTTCATTTCCGGTTGCGCGTATGCGGTGTCGCGTTCTACTGGTGCTGCCTGTACAGGTATTGCTGGCACTCGCCATTTTCACACTCATGCGGCTAATGAGCAATAAAGCTAAATGAAAATGCCGCTAAAGAAAAGGCAGCTAGCAAAATGTGCAAAAAAGAGAAAAACTCGAACAGAAAATGATACTAAATAAGAACATTGCAGTTGGGTGCTAACGACGCCACAATACTCTGTTAACAGTGTAAGAGGAGAACTGAAAACGAAAACTAAAAGATCTGATGTCAGAAAAGTATATAAAAGTTAAAAAAAGTTATATAATATTTTTATATATTTTTCTGAAATAACAATTAAAAGTTTAAGATGTTATTAGACTGAAAACGAGTATTGTGCAGTCGGTGAAACACGACTTCTAAGCTAAAACTTTAGAAAATGTTAATTTACTTACTTAATTTATTACACTTTTCACAAATTAACAAATTGAGTGATGTATTGTTATACATAGATTATGTATAGATTAAAGGCGTGACAAATATTTTTTAAATATTACAATACTTGTAAATGCCTCGTTTAGTTGTCGAAAACAGAGTATCGGAAGAAGAAGAAGCCACGGAACAAAAGCGAAGCCAACAAATCGATTTGGTCAATTTGTTATTGTTGCAGTTGCGTCGCCTTCAGCCGGCGCTCAATGCCGCATTCAACTGGATGCTGTGGATGCGTCGCCCCTGCACTATTCCCCTTGCCGCTCTGGCCCATGGATTGGCGGGGCTTTGTGCTTTTTGCCAGGCCAGAGAGCGCGAGAACAGCGTGCAAAAGTGGAGTCTGCGCTGGAGCTTGCCGGCAAAGTTGAAACGTGTCGGCATCCTTTGATCAGTTCATATTATAAAATACTATGGTCACGCCTTAAAGGCATTAAACGAGATGGCGCTCAGCTTTACACACACACACACACACACACATTTAAAGAGGCGAGGGGCAGCAATGTGTGGCAATAGATTCCAGCTTGCAAGTTCTGTGCAGCATTGTGGCTTCCTTATGAACAGCAACAAGCTGCAGCCTCCGTCCCCTCCCCTCGCTCATCAGGGGCCGCTGCCAGTTCTGCTCGCAACAGGAATTGTTATTTCCACATATGGGCGCGCAAAAAAGATACAACAGCAACAAAATCTAAAGAAGTGAACAAAACAAAAACACATTTCCTCGCTTCCTGCCTCGGCCGCAACCTCAACTCGAGGTAGCGTCGCAAATGCAACGTCATCTCGAGCGGCGCGCGGCAATCAAGTAATGTGGTCCCCAGTTCTTTGGGTCCACATCCATGGCCACGGCCAGGGCCAGGGCCAGGGCCAGGGCCAGAGTCTGGGCATCTCTTAATGCTCACTCGAGGCGCTGTGGACCACCAAACGAGCATTGCGAGTCTTCGAGGTGTTTGAAATGCGCTTTTTAACTGCATTGTAGTTGATTTGATATTCATACGTGCGCCCAGCCCCCAGCTGGCCCTTAACCCCCCCTTCCCATTCTACATTTATGTGTGTGTGTGCATGGGGCTCTTTAGTAACAATAATTTGCAAGATAAAACGTATGTATTCAAGTCGAAGTTGTGATGCTCTTGAAATTCTACTTGAAGATCAAATTAAGTTTTAATTTAAATTTAGATAAAATTTATTTATTAACATAAAAAGGTTTCAAGTTTAAATTAAATGTTCGACTTAAAAAGAAAGAACAGCAGGTTTAATCGTTTCCTGCTAAAATACATTTCTCTATAAACCATTAAATATTGCAAAAATCAGAGATATGAAAATATTTTTGATTCGATTTTTCCGCCATGATATATACTATTTGTTTGTTTTATTCACGCACACAAGCTAAAGTTCTTTCGTAAAGGGTATAGGGTATCTGTATGGCCAACAACGTGCGGCCATATAATTAGTGTACTTTGCATGCAAATGTTGATTGCATTTGCAGCTCTGAAGAGCACAGAAAACAACAACCAAACAAAAGGAAACAACATTATTTCCTCTGTTCGATCGTCTGTGCTACTGTAATTGCCACTTGCATTAATTATGTTAAACACAAGTCTCAATATTTAAACAAGCAGCCGCCGAAAAAAAACATAAAAAATACTAAAAATAGCAGCAGCTCTAAAAAAAAATGCAGTCCAAATGCCAGTGAACCGTTTGTTTGCGCACGGCCAACGCAAACCTTGAAGGAAAAAGAAGAAAAAGGCCGCTGCCGCCCCCGCCCCTTATCAAAGCGGCCGCAGCATCGATGCCTGGGCAATTATCACACATCGGTCAAAACGAACACCGGTCACGCGTGGACCCGGCCCGGCCAAGAGGGCAACTATCTCAATTTAGAGGCCACCGCACAAATATTTGTATGCGGCATTCAGTCGAAAAAGTATCCAAACAAAGTTCTCAAGAGATGTAAATGCGCCGCCGGCCGGAGTGGAGTGGAGCGTGTGAGTAGCTGGATCAGAGTCAATATTGATATAGCTCACAGCAGTAGTTGAGTCTGGGAATGAGCTGCATCGATCGAACGATCGGAAGACAACTCGAGCCAATGTACTCCGAATTTATCCAGTGCCAGCTCGATTTGAGCCGCTTTGCACTGCTGCCAAAAACCATTCGAGATCTACTCGCCAGTATTAATGTGATTGTATATACCCTATAATATTTTAAAGTTAGTCCAAGTAACAGTAACAGCTTTGCTGAACAAGCCGAAAAAATATAAAGAACGTAGTTCATTAAGTCTCCACAGCCCTATCTCCTGAATTTACAGGGTATTACCAAAAGTTTAACATTTCAATTTGAGCGTCGCTTTAATTAGCATTCGCTTGTTCATTGTTCTCCCATTTTTCGTGCTTTCCATTTGCAGTGAGCGTTTGATTTGTTGTCGTCGTTTCTCGCTATTCAGCTTTTAGCTTTTAGCTGTTCGCTTTTAGCTTTGTTTGATTAGCGTGGCCGAGTGCAGCTACCAATCTTGAACTGAAAGCTGATTTTCTTTGGCTGCTCTCTGACTGGCCTGCTCTCAATGTGGGTGGCCCCAAAACGGCTTAGTTCTTCGATTTGCCGCATTTTTGTTTTTTTTTTTTGTTTTTGTTTCGACTGCCGCACTTTGTTTGGGCCCAAGCTCTGTTGGCCATGCTGCTGATTACTGTGAAATTGGCAATGTTTAATGGTCGCTCGCGCCCAAGTGCCATGTGCCAGACATTTGTGTCTTTGGGATTAGGTCTAACTACCTTTTTTTGGCTTTAATGAGTTTTCTTTGACACAAAACATTGATCTCCAACACTTTCTCCACGGCAGCGTTTTGTGATCTCTTTAAAGGCCAAAGTTTGAATGCCAAACAAAAACACTAGTCTCGCTACTAAAGAAGTGAAAATATTTGTGTTAGAAATTAGTTACATCTTACATTACTATATTCTATACACCTTTACCGCATTTTGACAATTATTGTGAGAAGT
This sequence comes from Drosophila micromelanica, assembly GCA_004143825.1. Classification (NCBI taxonomy): domain Eukaryota; kingdom Metazoa; phylum Arthropoda; class Insecta; order Diptera; family Drosophilidae; genus Drosophila; species Drosophila micromelanica. The sequence goes on along the minus strand of SCDY01001868.1, from coordinate 865 downwards.
TGATAATATTTATTCTTATTTTTATCCGCAGGACCAATATTGAAATTATTGGCAAATAACTAAATACATGCAATACAAGCTAGAGATTAAAAACAAAAAACTTTACAAAAATTAGTGAATAAATAAATTCTCAGCCAACAATACAACTAAACCAATCAAGCATAAATATCCGTCACCTCACAGATCAGGCGTATAAATGCAGAATTTGAATGAAAACCTATAATAATTACAATGCGAAGTCAGGTAATTTTCGATACGCTACCAACCGGCAGCGAATCGAGGCTCAAATTTGTTGTCGAGCACAGAGATCAGAGTCAGAGTCGAGACCTAGTGGAGGTGACAACCGTGTGTCAATGCAGCGTGGGCAGTGCCGCATTGCCAACTTGCCACGTCGCGTCAGTTCAGGTGAGGTGTGGTGAGGTGAGGCGACGTCAAGGTAAATGCAAATTGGCAGGTAGCTCCCACAAGAACTGTATGTGGAAACTGGGGGAAACTCTCAAAATAAGCCACACCAAAAGGTGGAAGCTTTGACGCGGCTGCTGTTGAAAGCTTGCTAATTGACAATTACGGACAAGTTTCTGTTTTGGCCATGAATCGCTGCCCCGGGCCACATGCTCATAACAAATACTACTGTGGGCGTAGGGAATGCGCCGCATACTTATACCCTAACAACTGAGGGTATAGCGATGTGAAAGACCCAGTAGGAGACATTTGCAAAACCCTAAAGTGCACATGTTCTTAATATGTATAAAGGATTGAAATTTAATGTTAAACAAGTAAGATTGCTCTAGTCGGGACCTCCCGACTAGGAGATACCCTGAACCCAGCATTTAACACATACACACAAACTCTCGGCACTAAATAA